>CAJVQC010001538.1:0-10052 GCA_910592285.1 Racocetra persica
AGCGTTTACTTTAGAGTTAGATGTTAGACAAATTTATAGTAAAATGCCTCGAGGAAAATTTTTTATTAAGACACAAAAGGTGATTTCTTATGCTTATTTTCAAGAAATATGCGATTTTTGACATTTATTTGACAAAGCGAACGTTTGTTTTGAATTTTCCTGATCGTGTAATGTTACACCTGATCCTGAAATTTGATTGGCAAAAAATCACGTGTCCGGAAAAATTTTGTGGGTGCTGCAGGGGAAGTCGCTTCGAATAGACAATAAAAAAATAATAATTATTAAGATTTAATCAATCAAACCTAATTTTTTATTATACTAACCTTGCCTGGGCTTCTAATAAAAGTTGTAATTAGAATCACAATAACCTTCTCTACAACTTTTATTAGAAGCTCAGACAAGATTTTTTTATTATTTTACTTGTGATTCTATTGGTCAATTCGAAGTGCAAAGTCACATGACTCAACCGTATTAGCCAGCCGATCACATTATATCGGCTAGCTTAGCTGGCTAAGCCGGCTTAGCGTTAGCCACGGCTGTCTTAGCTGGCTTAAATCACTACGTACACCGGGTGAAGGATCAGTCATGTATGTACACGGGCAATATAGATACCATGATGTCGGAATTTATTTTACCAGAGTTGGGTATATGCTAATTTAATGTTACAACCTTTTTGTATATGCCTTAGTTTATCTAGCATCAAATGTGCACCACCTAAGGGTTTATAATTTCAGTGATCGACCAATCAAACAGTATCTTGCAGATCATTTGTCTTCGAAAATCCGTTTGTAACTCCTCGACGAATGAGCAAAATTTCTAAAAAAAAAAAAAAAAATTCACAACTTTGTAGGCCTTATCTAAGACTACAAAGTTACACTTTCATTTTTGCAAATTTTCAAATACTCATTGAGAGTTTGAACAGAATTGTTTTATCTTTGCTTATATCATTGTAGAAAACTTTGATTTCGTTAATAGGTAATGTTGCTAGTCGAGATACCCTATTTAAACAATTTTGTGTCGAAATATATTTCGACATGGCATTATTTTTTGTCGAAATGTCAAAATCCTAAATTTGACTAAATGCCTAAATAGCTGACTAAATAAATATTATGACTAAATGTCTAAATTAGTGATAAAGAGAACTTGTATATTAAAAGTAACTAGTTTTTGATTGATAGTACAGTAATCCGGATCCAAGTTATAAACATTTAGCATAGTGAGTACTGTGTGAAAAAATGCACGCATAAAAATGTGCGAAAATTTTCAAGCAGATGTCTTTTAGAAGGTATATTAATTAAACCTGCTTAATAAGGGCAAGCAACCGTTTTTGATCAAATCTATTTTAAAGTAGCGTGAAATCCAGAAAATAAACAAATTCGGATACTTGCTAATAAATATGTTTATATATTTTTTTTAATTTAGACATTTCGACATTATTTAGACATTTCGACATTATTTAGACACTTCGGCATAATTTAGAATTTCAGCATTATTTTAGAATTTCGGCAGACTAAATATCAAATGTCGAAATATTTCTACAAGCTCAAAACGATTTCGGCTAACAACATTATTAATAGGCAATAATTTCCACCGTTTTCACAATTCATAAATTATTTTTGTTACATCATAGCTTAAATTACGATTGATTATTTATCGTATGTAGAGGTGCAAGCGAATCGTCCCAATGATTGCCGTAACTATCTCTGTAACTATAAAATAATTATAATAAGTTACGGCATGTTTACCGTAACTCATTATAATTATTTTATAGTTACAGATTACGGCAATCATTGGGATGATTCGCCTGCACCTCGAATCGTATGTAATCCGGTACTTAAATTTATTTACTGACAAATTGATATTTCTAAAATGGAAACATATATTTTACACAACTCTGTTCGTCTTATCTAAGTATGAAATCTATCGTTCAAAATAATTAAAAACATGTTTTTAGTGTTTATATCATATAAATGAAAGCAAAAAAGAAAGCATAATATTTACAAGAAAAAGAATATACTATAAAATCTGAAGTGCTTGAACACATGGCTTATGAAAAGTTCATGAATCACTGAAGGAGAGAGCGATATGCATATGGATATCGAGACTGTTGTAGGTATTACAGTATTAAATATATAATTACCGAATTAGAAAGAATGGCGCAGATGAAGCTAATTGTCACGTGAATGACAGGTGATCAAATATATATTATATTAGAGGTAATATACAATAATATTAGAGCCTATATGCAATAATTAAATGACGCGGAGAAGTAAGAAAATAGTTTAGCTAGTTTAATAAAATAAATAAACAAACAAGTGTTCGATCACTGTCCAAGTGCCCCTGAGCCAGAATTTCGGTACTGTTTAAATGTATCGACTCATTCGGGCGCATTTTTGGAATTGGTCCAAAATTAAAACCCCGAATTACTATTTAATGATCACATGATATCTACGTCAACCATATGACGCATTTACTGTATTAAACTGAACCCAAAACAATAAAACTAATATAATAAAACCCATCTCCTTTTACTGTTAAAATTCATCTCTTTTACATTAAGATTCGTCTCCTCTTATAAATATGCTTATAGTCAAATGATTTAAATATCTATCATAATTACGTCATAAATTTAGGGTAGTGTAAAAAGTCACCCTAATGATATTTCGTGAGAATGATCTTTTATAATAATCTACTTACCGGTACGTACGTACATTAATAATTGGAATTTGCACTCATGCCAGGTTTGTGGCGCAGCAATAATTTTTAAAGTTCATTAATTTTAGGATTAGCGTTTAGAATAAGGTTAGAGGTTAGATGATTATATAGTAAAATCATTTAAAGAAAACTTTTTATCAAAACGAACGATTGTTTTTAAATTCAAAACCTTGCACAGAATATTTGAGTGCTTGGAATTTACTCGTCACATATCACATGATGCACAGTTAATCCCATTTTTACGGTCGGTTATAACAGTTAAATTTTGTATTTAGAGTTGTTTTTTGATACATTTAGACCTGGATACTGTTTATAGCATCAAGAATATTGATTTATACAGTATGTAGACCAATATATTGAATTAATTCCGTTTGAGAGATATATTTGATCAAAGTTTAAGAAAATGATCTATATTACGGGGGGTGTGACATTATCAAAAAAAGGTGTACTCTCTATCATATATTACTATTGAGTAAATTTTCTGAATGCATTGATCCCCGACAGTTTGCATTTAGAGAGGGTTCTCTGGGTATAAATAAATATCAACTCTGCAAAATACGGTAATAAGTTATTCAAAATATAAAATACTATCGAAATATACAGTAGTAGCCGTTCATTCACTGACAGTTATTTCACCGACACACATATGGTAATTAGTACCAGTAATTTTATTATCATACGTATTGTCCATAGTGCCCCGAATACGATACATTCTACAGATTGTTATGCTTGGCGATTTTTATATGAATTTTATTTTATTATTTATTTATTTTTATTTTTATTTTATAGCAATTGATAATTTCAGAGGGAGAAGTTTACGGGCTGCTATATCTCAAAATGTACTAGCTAACACATGTCAGGGACATTAAGTGAAAATGTCCAGACCCCCAAAAAACCTTATGCTAACTAAATTGAGGCCCTAATATCTAACCCTAAACTTTGTCTAAAATTACACCCTAGCCCTAAATTTTGTCGCGAAATTGGATGATAGTGAAATTTGAATCTATTTTATGTACGATTTTTAAATTTTTTTGAGGCCTTTTTTGTTGGTCTTTTTTTTTTATAGTTAAGTTAGGATTTAGGGTTAGAGTTATTATTAATAAAAGAGTATAGGTGAATTTTGGTAGGGTTTATATTTCAAATTGATACCCCTCAAATTTCACCATCCGATTTCACGATCATCCGCGACAATAATTAAGGGGAGGGAATTCCCTCAGTTAAATGTAGTTATTTTCGGGTCTAGTAGAAAATCTCGACAGGCCATAATACTGACATTACGCGATGTGACATTTAAAAATTTAAAGTCTGACAATGATTGTGAATGTGATTACTAATCTTTAAATATTAATTGTCATGTCGCGTGACGTCAGTATTATGGCCTGTCGAGATTTTGGATGTCGGGATTTCCTACTAGACCCGTTATTTTCTTATTATTATTATTATTATTATTATTATTATTATTTTACACAGTATATATCCTCAGGCATTTTGATAGAGGATACTATGATTCGTTATGTACGGCCACTCCACCAAGACAAGACCGAAATGTATGACAGGTTATGATAAATTAATTGATATTAACTCATATCAAATAGATTTTGATGTTAGGGTTAGATTGAGAAGGGTTAAAAAGAGGAGTAAATAACACCTAAATCAAAATATAGGTAGATTTTTTTTCTTAGAACACCAAGAGTAATTTCATAAGCAACATTTGAAGTAGAAAATTTTTTTCTTAATTTTGCCACCGACAATCCATTTGGCAGACATCATTCCAAGTGACAATTTACTAAAAATGTATACCTATAACTAATCAGATATTAATCTTGACCCCATGTGATGTCGGATAAATGAACTTTCGAAAATAAAAGTGAAATGAGCAGTACTGGTAGGGTTGTTAATGGAGTACTCCAAGCTATAATAAAATATATAAACCACTCCAGTTTTAAACTGGAGTGGTTTATATGTTTTGTTATAGCTTGAAGTACTCCATTAACAACCTTAAGTATTGGTTTTGGGTATATATTGGTAGTAAATTGTTACTCTGTGAAGCGATATGTAACCTTAAAATATGTATAAAAGAAAGAAGTCATTATTAACTAACCTTGAGAAAAGACAAATAATTTGAAATACAAGAAACTATTTAAACACTAAACGTATACACTTATAATATAAATTGGATATATCTCAAAAATTTCGATTATGAAACCACAAAACCTAGTTCTTACTCTTAACGTTAATTTTTGTTTTATAAAATTGTTATTTTTTTTATCATGATTAGTAAAATATTTTGAATCTAATAAATTTTTTTTTTCAATTTTAAAATCTTTCAACGTTTATTGCATTGTTAACAATTTTATGTTTCAAATTTTGCGCACCATATATGTTTTTTAAAGCGTATATTATACAAATTGGTAGGCTATATGTAAGACAAAATATTTTAACGTAATTTTGTAAAGGTTACGTATAAATTTCCCGATGGTCATTTCCTTGACCATTTTAACCGACATCACACAATGTGAATTCATTAACAAATATAAGTGCAACTAATAAAACGCTAAATCATTACGCTGTGTGATGCAGATTAGATGGCTTATCGGGGAAATAACCACCGGGAAGTTAAGAATATTGGTAAACGAAGCATTCAAATCCAGGTTTCGAGTTATTTCGCCACGTAAATAAGGTTAAATAATCATTTAAATTTTAAGAAAATGGCAATATACGTATGTACTACAAATATTAAGTAGAGCACAATTGAAGAATATAAAGAATGTTTTTCGATGTCTAGAGCGAATCGTTTTACTTTCAATTATTTTAGCATAAAACTATTCTTAAACGCGTTTATAACAAAGTTACGCGGGAATTTTTAATGTTAAAATTTAAATTTCAAGTTGGCTCTTTACAAAAATTCTGTTTAACTTGTGAACTATTAAAAAAAAAAGATATTTTCGTTGCAGGCAAAAAATTAATACTAGAACCTAAACTTTTTTAACGTAACTTTGTTATAAACGTGTTTAAGAATAGATTTATGCTAAAAATAATTGAAAAAGTAAAGCGATTCGCTCTAGACTTCTAAAAACATTCGAGTCATTTTTGCCTTACTGGTAACGCCAGGGCGTAGGATCGACTTTACTGTCACGTGATTTTCCGAAATCAATAGTCTTTGAACGGGTCTGGTAGGAAATCCCGACATCCAAAATCTCGACAGGCCATAATACTGACATCACACGACGTGACAATTAATATTTAAAGATTAGTAATCACATTATCAATCATTGTTAGACTTTAAATTTTTAATTGTCACGTCACGCGACGTCAGTATTATGGCCTGTCGAGATTTTGGATGTCGGGATTTCCTACTAGACCCTCTTTGAACAAAAAATTTAATTTATGTTAGGGTTTTGGCATTAGTTAAAGTTAGAAAGGTTAGAAAGAGACATAATTGCACAAGGAAAATTTAAGATAAACGTGATTTTTGCAAACGAACGTTTGTTTTGAAATTTTTACGTTACACCAGATATTGAAATCGATCCTACGCCCTGGTGTTGCCTTCTTTACTATTAAAATACATATACGAAGTGATAAATGATTCCGATCAATAAATTCTTCAATAATTAATTTTTATTCGATACCACGTATAGTTTTGATTTACATAGTTGGCAGCGCACCCCAATTTTACACGTATTATTTTATATGATACCACACAGTTTTGATTTACATAGCCCACAGCGCACCCCAGTGAAACCCGCGCTGTGAATTAATAAAATCCGCTACGTAGATCACATGAGGGTGAAATTCGCTTTTGCATAATAAAAAAACATAGCTAAACGCGGATTTCACCCTAACGTGATCTACATAGCGGAGTTTATCAATTTACAACGCGGGTTTTACCCAGTCCTATTATAATTACTTTCAAATGTCGGAATGCTGAAAGTTTTTGGCGATACGTAAAATTACATAGTCATGGAGAAATGCGATCTATTAATCCAATTTTAATAATTAATTCTATCAATTATTAGAATCAGAATAATTTGCTCTGTAATATTTGTTAGAAACTCAATTGGCTAAAAAAAAAAAAATTCATTGTAAGCTAGCTGCATTCCAACCCTATACGTAGAAAAACTATACTAACTTCCGACAATGTCTATGCCCTTTAACCCAAATAAGGAAATTTGAAAACGGTTCAGTACGTAATACGTATTAATCCTACGTATGATCTCAAGTTGGTAATTTACATGTCATCTTTTTAAAATGTGACATCTGTGACGTCTTAATTAGAGTTAGGGTTAATGGGCAACATTTTTTATACCAAAATTTTGCAAGTTTCTTAGACAAAATGTTGAGATTAATGTGACTTTTCAAAAAGTATGATTATTTTTTAATTTTCGTGCTAATCTTGGCCAGAATTGAAAATTAGTAAACGCAGTTTAGTGTTGTTAATGGAGTAATCCAGAGTGGTGTGGAGCATACTCTTACAGAGTAAGCATCAAAAACATACCACGTCGGGGGTCACTACTCCAGGTTGTTGCAGACTACCGTATACAAGACCCTCCTAGATATCAGACCTCCTATGTACTAGACCCGGGTATGAATCCCAAAATCTACAATAACTAAATGCAGTTTTTTTTAATACCTAGACTGTCCATTATAAATGAAACATATGCATTCTTTTTAAATTTTTCTTCTAATGGTACAAACTCTCCACCATGTACTAAGCCCGGGTCTGATATAGGTTTAAACATTGGTGAGATTTAAGAGACCCGGGTCGTTTATACGGCAGTTTACGGTAAATTTTATAAAGGGCGATTTGAACGCTCACCGAAAACGACTTTGATAATCGATATTTGGTATGTTAAGTAAAAATGTTTAGCATCCTAAAAAAACCCTACCCTTTAATTTAAGCCTTAAACCCTATCCCTAAAGTTTAATTTTAGTTTGAAATTTTGTGGTAAAATTTTCTGTAGATCATATAATATATTATAAGATATTAAGTAATTATAAAACGCACCTATGGTGGTTTTCAACTATCATATGTTTTTATTATGTTTTTAAAATTTTCTAAATTTTTATAAGTTTTGTATATAAAATTTTTAACACCAATTTTTTCACTATTAAGGTTAGGATTAGGGTTTGGGAAGGGTTTTTTGGGGCGTAGAGCATTTTTACTTAGAACACCTCACATCGATTAATTAGCCAGTTTTTGAGATAATGTATACATAGGTGTAAAACACCATAGGTGCGTTTTAGTAAAATTCTAAGATATTTTACTAATTGCAATATATATTTATACACACTCCTAGTTTACTCCGGAGCATAAGTGTACATTGTCCGGCAAACCCTTATGAATCCCATACGTACGTACGTACAGTACGTACCAATCATGATCATAAATTGTCAATACTGGGGAGACGCTAAAGCCTTGTAGCAAGCGCCACCCATAAACAAAAAGCCTTGTAGGATGATTCTATTATCACATCGGGTGATGTTGGGTTCCAATATTCAAACTCCACTTTTGATCAATAATATATTACTAATCAAAAGCGGAGTTTGAATATTGGAACCCCAACATCACCCGACGTGATAATTAGGTTTCGGGATGTTGAATGCGTTGAATGTCGTGATTTTAGAGTAGAATCATCCCACAAGGCTTTAGCCAACCTCCAAATGGGGGAAAATCGTCGGATTAGAGTTGTGATACATAAATTACAATTTTTTACATTACACGTAATTTTACGTAAGTTTCAGAAAATTAAATTTCATGTAATTTTCACACGGCATACATGAAATACCAGATTTACAAAATTTCGAAAATTTCGGCAGCATTATTGCATTATTTGATTTGAATGTACGATCCGAATTGTAACTTCTAAAACGCCGAAAATTTGATCTCAGAAACTAAATGTCATGTATTCAAAATTACAAATACAAGTCACTCTCATTATAGTGAACTCTCGTTATAGTGAAGATTGGTTTATAGTGAAGAATTTGTTTAGAACAAAATCATTATTAATAAACTCTCGATATAAGATATATGAAGATTTTTTCTAAAACTGTTATAGCAAAATGTCTCGCGTTATAGCGAAGATTTGATCGTGTGACATGTGTTGACCAATAAAATTAATGGAATAGTTGTCATACGCAACTACTGTATACACGTCACTCTGGCTATACCGACATCTGGATATAACGACATCATAGTAAAATCTTTCTATATCGACATTTCTTTTTCAAAATTTAATATAAAATATCGGTATAACTCACTATATCGACATTTTGAATTTTTTTACTAATGAAAAAAAATTGTCGATATATCCAGAGTAACGTGTATTACTTTGTGTAACACTTGTTAATTAAATTTTTGGGAGCATAAATTTATTATTTCTCTCGATATAGTGAAGAAATTTTCATAGCCCAAGAACTTCACGATAACAAGAGTGACTTGTACATGAAATTTCAATTTACCGAATCTTACACTACGTCGGATACGATAATTTGCCCCGGTTTGCCAAATTACCGTTATTGTACGTATACTTAACAGCCCTAATGCCCCTATGTGTTTATCAAATTATTTTCTTTATTTTTTGTACAGTAGGCAACAAAAGTAACGCCCGATAGCTTTTTCTATAGTAAAACATAAAAAATTGACATTTATATAGTATATAAAAGTCAATATTTTTTTTATTAAAAATTTTTTTTTAGTATGATTGGTAAATTCAATATTTATATTTTATAATATATGAGTTTCATCGAGCTAAACAAATTGGATTGATTTTTTTTTAATTTATGAAGTTTACAATTCAAAATTTTATATGTAAAACATATAACATTTGTAAATTGACTTTAAAATTAAATAAAAATTTCAAAATCTTTTTTAAAAAAACTTAATTATAATTATTAATAGCATTACTATTATATTTTAAGGGTAATATAAAATAAAAAAATATTATTAGAAAAAAATATAAGTTTTAATATAACAAAATTTACAATTAAATTTTAAAAAATTTGCATAGTAAAAACATAATAAAAATTCAAAATTTTAAAATTGTTAAAAATCCGAAGTTTTAATAATAAATATTTTTTAATTTTATATTACGTATTAGAAAATTTGATATTTATTTTACGACGTATAATGCTAAAAAAAATTTGAGTTTTTTTTTTCTAATAACAAAATTCCCTAAAAAGGATTTTATATGTATTTTACGTACTATAAAATTGATCATCGGGCGTTACTTTTGTTGCCTACTGCAGTCAGGCACATTACCAAAAATGGGGGACGTCTAAAGCGGAGGCACTCATATTTCTTAATAATGTTATCGATTAACTTTAGGGTTAGGGCCATC
>CAJVQC010001539.1:0-10051 GCA_910592285.1 Racocetra persica
ATTTAGTCAAATGAGTTATCATTACTTCTATTATTTTTGTAAACTTAAATAAATTATTAAAATTAGTCCAAATAATGCAAAAGTATTAAAAACTTGTAAAATTTATTAAATAATAAACAAATATAAAAAACTACTTACAGATCTAAGCAAATCATTATTATTAGACTCAAATAATATAGAAGTTGTGAAGAAAAGCTTATCAAACATTAATTGAGTTTCTTCTATTTTACTATTATAATCAATTATATATTGATTAATTATATCTTGGTCAACTGTATCCTGGTCGATTGTATCCTGGTCAATTATATCCTAGTCAATTGTATCTTGGTCGATTGTATTTTGGTTAGTTGTATCTTGGTTATTTATATTGTCTTGACTTATTTTTTTATCTTTATTTAAGCTAATTACATCTTTAACCCGATTAAATCTTGAATTACATATTGAACAAAATGTTAAATTAAAACTTTTATCAAAGTTACTATGATATTCAAAAAATTTGCTTTGTTCTTTTAATTAAGCAACTTGAGCTAAACAAGTTTTAGAAATTTTATAACATTAATTATAAGCTTCTTGTCTATGTTTAGATTGAAAAGTGTTATTACGAGATGGTTTTATTTTTAAATCACATAAACAGTTTTTATTTTTAAATCTTTAAAACAAAAAAGATATTTTTGGCAACTATAACAAGCACCAATTTTATATTTATGATCTTTGATGAAAACATACTAATATTATGATATAAGCTTTATATAATAAATTTTAATTACTATATATAGTACCTCTATTTGGTATGAGATTGGCAATAAAATTCAATAAAACCTAATAGAGCTGCAAAAAGAATCAATAATGCTCTGAATGAAGCAAACAAATACTAATTTTTTGAGCTCTATTGGCTCCAATGCCAACCTTGATTTGGTATGTATATTGTTTATAATAAATACTAACAATTACTTCAAAAATTTACTTAGCTGCTTTAGTATTCATATGTATCTATAATATATCACTAATAAAGAGAGCTTGTAAAAAGGAAATATATTAATAAACAAAAAATAATCACTAATTGTTAAATGAATTTCACAGAATACGATGAATAGAGGGTAGCTACCTATAGTATGATCATGAAATTCACAGGATTCACAAGATTTACAGAATTTAGAAAAAATAATCTGCAAAATTAAATGATTTAACTAAATCAAAAATAGCAATAATTCATATATTTTAAGTTTGCTACTATACCAGATATATTTTATATAGTTTTCAAACTTTATAATTACAGTAATTAAATAAATTAAAAATAGAGAATTTTTAATTTTCACTGGGGTGAAAATCACTGATTTTATGATCTAAATTAATTTATATAAAAATTTATATTATATATATATTTTATATATTTATTATATCAATTATTTTATTATATTATAGTAATTTACATAATTCTTATTCTAACCTTTATTTCAATACTTATTCTAACACTCATTTTAACCCAACCCGCATAACTGTAGTTAAATTATCCTCTAATTAATTTTGCTAGCTATCAGATTTCAAGATCATATGTAATATAAAAGAAGTGAAAAAAAACAAAACAACCAAAAACACTTATAGCTTAAAATTTTGCTTATGAGAATGCCTTCTGGGTACTAACAAAAAATTTTCTTTATCTATAACTATAGTCTTTTAAACCAATAATAACCTACTGATGGGACCCTAACTCTAAACTAATCATAAAACAGTTTTTTTATTAGATCACATAGTCAGAGAAATTTTTTAGGGTGGTGATACTAAACTTTTAAACTTGCATATCCACTAACCCTAATCTAAACATTATTGTGTTATAAATAAACTCCATGATATTTGTTATAAATATATACATTGAGAAGACTTACTACTTTGATCACAAAAAACAATAGAATAGCCAACAAGCGATTACAGTATATATACCAGAAAACATCAATGAAACGATAATATTAAAGAGATTGCGTCTACAAAAACCAAAATTCTGCTATCACCAATAAATGCCGTTACTAACAAATGCTGCTACCATTACCAATGAACGCTGTCACAAATGAATGCTATTACTAACGAATACTATTATCAATAAATGCTATCACCAACAAATGCCATCACCAACAAACCACCATCACCAACAAATACTGAATCTAGCAAACAACAACTCCAAAATGTAGCAACACCAATAAATATCTATGAACGCAATACCACCAGGAACAACAACCAAAGGTGCAACAGTTAACACTATCAAAAAAAAGTAGTTAGTAAAAGAAACAAAGATAGCAAAAACAAAAAAGAAACAAAGAAGCAGCAAGAACAAAAAAAAACTACTTATCAAATATGTTATACCAAAATACCGAAAAGATGAAATTGCAATGATCTGAAGATATGATGTATAATGCTATAAAAGAAATGATTAGTAAAGAAAAGAGGCAACAAAAACAAAAAAAAGACCACTTACCAAGTATGCCATGTTGGAAATGACAAAATGGCGACACCCAAAAATACGATATGTAATGTAAAGAAAAAAAAAGGTTAGTAAAAGAAAAGACTAAAAAAAAATAAAAAACTACTTATATAAATTTTGTAGATTTATGTAACCAGTGATTATCACTTCCAGTTAACTGTAGTTATTTTCTTAAAAATAAATTAAATAAGCTAAATGAATTAGTTCATTATATATTTAATAATTACTGAATAAATAAGTTTTACTTACTTCTTTTAAAGAACCAGACAAGGTCTTGAATACAATGGTACTATTTGGTTCTTGTAATCTTGAATAATTATAATCCTTGCTAACAATTTTTTATATACCATCTAACCAAATTGCTGAATATATAGTGCTGAATCCTCTTTTACCAATTTCTATAATATCAAATAATTTATCAAATAAAATTAATTCAATTGTATCTTTATATTCTAGCTTCTAAGTTAGAATAGTTTTATACAATCATCAATATTCTTTTCTTCAAATGATCTGAGGTTATTACTGTAAAGATTTAAATCTTTTAATATGGTATCTTGCAAAGTGTATTTGCTAATGCTTTTTCTCAATCTAATCCAAGATTATTACATTCAATATTCAAAAAAATCAGTATAGTATTCTTGCAAATTGTATTTGCTAATACTTTTTCTCTAAATGATCTGAGGTTATTATGATAAGATTTAAATCTTTCAACATAGTATTCTTGCAAAGTGTATATACTAATGTTTTTTTTCTATCTGACCCAAAAACAAAAGAAACTATTGATATTATATAACTGATCTTTCATCTAGTATGCAATATATTTTACAATATCAGATCATTCTGCTAGTATATATTATTATAATTTAATACTATTTTATTATAATAAAAATAGTATTGGATTATAATCATAATATATACTAATAGTATTGTAAAATAAATAAAATTTTTTTTATTAAAAAATTTTTCTTAAAAAAAAATTAAAATTTGAATTAGCAGATCATAAAAGGTTAGTTGGTAATATGAAAACTAAAAATATAAGTTTGTGTAGCTTTATATAACAAAATTTAAAATTATTTTCTTATATTTTAATTTATACAAATCTAATTATTAGATTTTGAGTTTTATCTACTTTTTTAACAAGAGTTAACTCAAGTAGATTATTGTAAATTATTTAAATTAGAGATTTATTATTATTTATTTATATATTTACTTGTAGATTTTTAATAATAAATTAAATTTATAAAAATTTTCTAAAAAAATATAACAAAAAATATACAAGAGCTAATCAAAATTAAGAATTAATAAAAAACAGTCATTCACAACTCTCTCTAATGATCACTTGTACCAAACTTATGACTAACAAAAACAGAAACTTGTTGGAGAAAAGAGAAAGAGACGACTATCAAGTAATAGTTTTTATAAAGATCAAGACCTTTTTGCGTCTGGCCAGACTCCTTTGTATATTCAGCAAACAAGTTAAAAGCATTCTTGTACAAGATAACTGGCAGAAGATAGTGCTCTTGTACAAAAAATTTTAATAAAAGCTTGGCTTCTGCTAACGAAGTAAAAGTATAGTTGGTCTAGGAGAACAACAAGCAAGTTTTCAACACACTCTCTATCGAAATTTAAGGCTATCTGCTAACTTAAACTCTTTTCAATATCCCACTCTTTGTACTTCTCAAAATTTTACTAAAAAGTGGGAAATACGGTATACCCTTATCAAAGGATCAACAATAACAATCACTGCTGAAAAAAATATATGATCAATTACTCCTCAAGAGATTATGGTATTATACTGAGACTATTGGCTATACCTTTAGGACAAGCAATAAGTCATTAACTTTGCCCAGGATTATTAAAGAACTGTAAATATATTGCAGAAGTTTTCTTGAAGTATGCTTTAGAAATTTCGAACTTGGATCTCTACTTAAGAATAGATGGTTTTAATAATGTTTTTATATTCTAAATATAGACATAAATACTAGTATAGAGTTTAAACTAGTTATTTAATAGTACTATATAATTTTTATAGTCTCGCACAGGCTTAATAGTGTTATTTTTGTTTTCTTTTTTTTCTTTGTTTTGTTTTTTTATTTGTTTTATTTGGTTTTATTTGTTGTTATAGGTGAATCGGATCTTAGGTGTCGAGGTATAACCCTTTTAGTTTTATTTGCCCTTTGTATTTGTGTTAGTGTTTCTTGTTTTTGAAAGAAAAGGTAATATAGATATGGGTTTTAGTATAAACCCCAGCTGATAAACTGTGAGAAAAAAGTTTTTGCACACTAGGAACCCAAAGGGAGGCCAAAAAACACTGGCCAACTATTGCGTTAGACCATTTGGCTTGGCAAGCTATGTGCTTTGGTAGAGATTAGTTGCTAGGAGTTTGTTTGTAATTTTTAGTTTAATTAATAACCAATAAAGCATAAGCAGGACATGTTCATTTTTATAAAAAAAAAAAAAAATCAAAAATTAATCAGAGCAATAATACAACTTTTTTTAATAATTATTTAAACTAAATTTTATTTAATACAAGTTGAAGTTTAAAGTTTTAATAAATTTCTAACCCCAGTTATGAAGTATTATCAATGAAAACTACAAGTGTAATATATTAAATATAGAGTAAAATAATCTATATTTCAATAGTATTATATTATTAATTTTTTACAATAACATCAGATGATGATTATATGTTATTTATATTATATAATTTAGACAAATTTTGATTAATTTAAGAAGAATTAATAATATATATAAATATTTTTTTTTAAATATAACAAAGATTCAATTTTATTATAATAATTTGATAGATTTAATATATATACTATAAAAACTTTTATAGAAAAAAATATTTTTAAAAACTTTATATGTAATATGTATTTAATTTTGGACTTAATTAGGCATTGCAACCTGCGATGTGCTTATATATCGCATTTTAGATAATTGACCAATCAAATTTCAAGATCAGGTATAACATAGCACGATCAGAAAGATTCAAAACAAATGTTTGTTTTGGCAAAAATTACTTATAACTCAAAATTTCATATATGAAACTATCTTTCGCGCATTAACAAAAAAAATTTCTTGCAAAATTTTACTATAAATTTCTCCTATATTGTACCCTAACTCTACCTAACTCTAACCAAACAAAAAAAATCCTGGTTACTTTAGTTGTTATAAGACAAATTATAATTTATATATATAGATGCGATGTATAAATACATCGCAGTAGACGATGCATATATTTATTTTTTAATTTTTATATAATTTTTTTTAGCTAATATATTTATATAGAAAATAATCTATATTTATACTACTCTTAAAAAGCAGGCAGTTATAGATAGTTTTTAAAAGAGTTAAACTTTTTTTTTTGAAGTAAAATCTCTTAATTGATGATTCTCTAGTGAACTGATTAATTATCTTAGTGTAATACAACGCGGTTCTATATATAAATCTCTTAAGATAGAAATATAGCGTTTATGCAAAGAAAACTTTTTTTCTTACTAAGTAAATTATTTTTGGACTTCTAACAAAAGTTGTAGAGCTCATTAAGATGCATTTAATAGTAGTAAAAACATTAAAATTGGCTTGGTGGTTCTTGAGAAATCTTTAAAAAATGTTTTAGCAACTATATAAAATCTTCTTTAAAAAAATTAATTTTTTTTAAAGAAATTTTATATTTTGGTGAAATGTTTTTTTTTAAAAATTTCTCAATAACTACCAAGCCAATTTTAATGTTCTTACTACCATTAGATGCGTCTTGATAAGCTCTACAACTTTTATTAGAAGCCCAAAGATAATTTACTTAGTAAGAAAAAAAGTTTTCCTTGTGCAAATACTATATTTCTTTAAAAAATCTCTACATTTCTATCTATATGATTTACATATAGAACCATGTTGCATTACACTATAATAATTAATCAGTTCACTGGAGAATCATTAATTAATATATTTAATATTCAAATTAGAAAGATATTCTAATAATACTATAGTAAATAAAATCTATATTTAGAAGAAAAAAAAACTTAAAGCTGAAACAAATAGATTAAAAAAATATTTTTTAAATTTGAAAACTTGCAAATTTTTATAAACATCTTTACTATCTTTTTGGCTTTCAAAATTTTAACAAAAAGTAAAGAATTTGATATACTTTTTCTAAAAGATTAGTATTGTTTACTATTTTTATATCAGAAAAGCTTATGCTATAATATAATAAATAAGAAATATAACAATATGTGATCCAACTTTTTTTGATGATCCTCTGAACAATGCAACAAAAAACTGAACTACAGAAAAATGATATAGAAAGTCTCAAGATATACACTATTTTGGTCCTGTCTTTAAGTAAGCAGTTGTTAACAAAACCTAAAGACGTGAAATACCAAGAAAGGGTGTAACTTGGGTAGTTTTTCTTGAAGTCAAGCTTTGCTAAACGGTAGACTTCTCAAGATATTTGGCATCCAAACCAGAAGGTTTATTCTAGAAACTAAACTTACCTCTAAACAGGTTGCTGTTGACAAAGCTTGAAAGACGTGAAATATCGAGAAGCAGGTGTAACTTAAGTAGTTTTTCTTGGGGTCAAACTTTTCTTCTTGGTGGACTCCCCAAGATATTTAGCATCCAAACTAGAAGGTTTATTCTAGGAGCAAGTAGTGGAATTGCCCTCGCTAGATAGTATAATCTTGTAGAACCAACTATACAACTGTAAAACTTACAGAAGAACCTCACATATCTTTGTTGGCCTCTACTTTTTTTTCAAAGAAAATTTTGTAAAAAGTGAGCGATTTAGCTTACCCCCTTCAAAAGATTGATGCATTGTTTACTTTTCAAATCAGGCGGTATTGTTTACATTTTTACCTGTCACAACAAATATATGAATATATATGAAATGTAGATATGTGGATTACATGCCTCAAATATGGTGATCTGGAAAAACAATACTACGAGCTTAACAGTGCAATTTTCCAAACTCTCTATAGTACCGATGTTGAAGAAACTTTCCTTTTTTTGTTTTTTTTTAGGTTTTTAAGTTTAAACATACTATGTATATAAATTAGTATAGAGAATAGTTTAGATAGTAGTATGTAATTTTTAAAGAGTCTGACACAGGCTTATAATTGTGACCGTCTGGTGTGGATGAAAAATCTTATATTTTAGTTTAGATTTTCTTGTTTTACCCTTACTCCTTTTTTCTTTTATTTGTTTTTTTTACGTATTTCTCTATACCTCTGTTTTGCTTTATAAAAATTTTTCTTTTTCTTTCTCTTCCCTACGAGAAGATATTATCAGATTGGTAATATCCTATTGTAGGGTGGTGGTTAGACGAGCCCCAGGGGTATTATCTTAATTGATCATATGTTTCTAGTGTGGTGTGATCATCTGTAGATATGTGTAGGTAATCAGCTAGGTTATGCGAGATAACTATAAGATGTCAAACCTGTAATTTTAGTGTTTAAAAACTCTCTATGGAGATATGACTTGACTAAATAAAGATACTGGTGCGATCCGCCAAAGTGAAGCAAAAAAAAAACAATTTGTGATAGATTATATAAAGCTTTTTAGTTTAGCATTTTAGATTTGAATATAGATTTAATACAAAGAGTTGATAAAAATAATAAAACATAAGATATACAAAATTCTAAGATTATATATATATTATTTTAAACCTAGTATATAGGCTTTAGTATATTTATTTTTTTTATATTATAGTTTTTTTATCAGGACTTTCATACTAGATAGTAAATTATTACTCTGTATAGTTAAAAGTTTTGTCTAGTTATCAAGTTTTTTTTCTCTAACAATAGTTTCTTTTAGATTTTTAATATAGATTTAGACTCTTTATAATTAATATTTGTTAGTATTTGTTTTCTTTTATATATTTGTTTTATTCTTACTCTTTTCTCATTTTTTATTTTCTTATTTTTTCTTTTTTCCTTCTTTACAAGAAAGTATTATTAGTTTGGTAGCATTTTATTGTAAAGCAAAAATCTTGATAAAAGTATAATAGCCAGCTATTGAAATTAGAAAATATAAGTTTAAAGAAAGTTTGAACTTCTGGAAGAGACCAAGTATTGCTAGGCAGATCATTTCTAAGTATAATATAGTAGTTTAATAAAATTACAAGTAAAAGCTCTGGTGATTGCAAGATAAAACTAGATAGATTTAGTTTTTGGTTGAGATATTATAAACTGTAAAAATTTAGATTGTTTTTAAATAAAAGCAAAACAAAATTGTTAAAAAAAAAAATTAAGAATTAATATATAGATTATTTTAAAACCTGATTTTTAATTTGGTATATTCTTTGATTAAACTATTGTTTAATATCTTATATTTATTTTAATAAGAATTTACATATAACTAGCTATACTAGCAAAATATAATCAATTAAAAAAGTAAAAAAAAATATATAAAAAAAATACAGAAATATAAAGAAGTATAGTAAAATATATAAATAAAAAAAGAAGTAAGACAACTCTTCCCAATGATTACTTGTACCAAACATTCAACTAACGAAAATGAAAAACTTGTTGGAGAAAGTAGAAGAGACAACTATAAATAACAGTTTTTACAGAGGTCAAGGTTTCTGTTTTCCTTATTGTTTTCTTTCAGACTCCTCTGTATATTTAATATGCAAGTTAAAAGCGTTCTTGTACAAGATAACTGGCAGGAGGTGGTGCCTTTGTATAAAAAATTTTAATAGAAGCATAGCTTCTGCTGACAAAGTGAAAGATAGTTGGTCTAAAAGAGAACAACAAGCAAGTTTTCAACACACTCCCTATCGAAGTTTAAGGTTATCCGCAAACCAAAACCCTCTACCAAAACCCACTTTATGTTCTTTACGAGATTTTGACAAAAAGTGGAAAATTCAGCATACCCCATCAAAGGATTGCAAAAACAATAATTGCCAAAAAAGAAAAGTCACGTACAGGAGTACGTGTTTACTTTGGGATAAATAACATATGATCAGTTTTCTCAAGAGATTATAGTGTTTACACTGAGTACCCTAGTATGCTAACTTTGCCCAGGTACAAGCTATATTAAGCACGAGAATGCGTTGCAGAAGACCGTGATGAAAACCTGGTAAGACTGCAAGAGAAATTTCGAACTTGGATCTCTACTTAAGAATGGATATTTTATATATCCTAATATAAACATAAATAACTAGCATAGAGTTTAGACTAGTTTATTTAGTAGTACTATATAATTTTTATAATCCAGCATGGATTTAATAGTGCTATCTTTGTTTTCTTTTCTTTTATTTTGTTTTTTTTTCTATATATGTTATTTTAGTTTTTTTGTTGTTTAGATAAATCAAATTTGAATATTGAGATATCACCTCTTTTTTCTTTTTTGCCTTTTGTTTTTGTATCTGTATTTCAATTTGTAAAAAGAAAAGATGATACTGATACAGTGTGTAGCACTGACCAATGATCGAAGGATTTATGTCTCTAGTAAGTTAGAGGCCTGGAGAAAAATAAATGGCCACTAGGCAATATTGCACTTGGGCTTTTAAGTCGAGTAAGTCACTTGTTGCGGTCAAAGAAATAACTATAGTTAAGAATTCTTGTAATTTTTTTACTT
>CAJVQC010001540.1:0-10051 GCA_910592285.1 Racocetra persica
TGAAATTTTTTAACTCATACAAAAAACAATTCTTATATATTAACTAACAAAAAGTTTATAACTTTATTAAATACCAAATTATTATCTATTTTTCTAATGAACTTAAAAAACTACTTTCAAACTCCTACCAATTTCCTACAGTTAACTTGCTACAAAAAAGAACAAAAGCTTTAATTAAAGTATCACTATACTATATCTATACTTGTACAAGCAACACATATACTATTTTTCCCAATGATATTCCTCATACTTTTAAAATTTTAACTTCATTTTGCTTTCAAAACTTATTTAAAACCCATATCTACCCTTATTTAAATTTTGCTATTTTTTAACCAAACCAACCTCTAACTGCTATTTTCTCAAAATCTTTTCCATTTGAGTCTCTTAAAAAATTAGCTAACTCAGCAGAACAACAATTTATATAGCTTAATAATACTCTCACAAATTCTAAATGTAAATCCTTTTTTTACTATACTTACTTTAAATACTATTTAATAGCTGCTGCTAAAAATGATAACATTAATCTTAGCCTTAAAAATGCTCTTTAAAACACTTTTACTAAAACAACTGACCTACATTCTCTCACTAAATTATATTCTATTTTGATATTATACAATTCTCTAATTCTCCGATTTTTCAAATTAAAACCAATCTTATCTTCTACAAGCATTACAATATATCTCTAAAAAACTTAAAACCCCAAAATTTCTACCAATCTTTTTTTTCCTCAATAGAAAATACCAGATACTGAACTATTAGAGCTGCTCTTTGTTCTGCTAATACAAATCTTTTAGTTACTATATCTACTTGAATATTTATCCTTTCTCAACAATATAATATATCACTATTATCTCATAAATGTTTAACAATCTACTTTTTCTACTATTACTAATTACAATCTATTATATCTCACATTACTTTATTTATATACAAAATTATAACTTTGATACCTTACTTATACTATATTTACCTTACAACTATATGATTCTACAATAACTGATTCACTTTTTACAACTTCTTTATACTCTATCAATAGCTATATATACTTATACAAATAATCAGCACGTACATTATCATATTCAAACAAATTACTCTTTATCTATACTTTATAGATTCTTATAAAGTACTTATATAATCTAGATCATGCTCACCTAGATTTGTATAAGTATATATAAATCTAGATAAGTCTTGACCACACTAGTAGGTTTAGGTCGCAAATAAATTTTTTTCTGTTTGAACTCTTATTCTTGCATATAATTTTTATTTTATTTGTACTGATACAAATAGTAGTAGCTTTGTAAATTTTTATATATAGTGGTTTAATGATTTGCTCTAACTACAAGTAGAAGCCTCAGTGACTATATTGTAGTAATCTACACTATTACTATTAAAAAATTTATTACTAATAAAGATATAAGTAAAGCTTCATCTTAAAACTAAAAAAAATAATAATTTAGAGTTATATAAAAATTTTAAGCTTATCCTATATTCTACATGTTATTAATCTATAAAAAATAAGCTTTTTTGGTGCTATATTAAAAATAGTACAGTACTGAATAGTCTAAAATATCCTATTTTAATAGATTTTTTAAAAATAGTATAATTTGACAAAAAATTATTAAATACAAAAACCCTCTTACAAGTTAATAGTTTGTAACCAAAACTATATTTTTGTAAGAAAATTTTCTTTTATTTTTATTTTTAATAGTGTTATAATAGTTTAAATATTGTTTATTTTATATATAAATTAAAATTTGGTATCTAATATATATATATATTTGTATTACATTAGTTAAACCAATTAAAATTAGCTATAAAATTTTAAATTTGGTACTTTTTAGTAAAAAGTTGATATCTAATACTGTTTTTACTTAAATTTAATACTTTTTTTATAATAAAATAAAAGTGATATCTTAGACTGTCTAGTACTGTATTATTTTTTGAACTTTATTTGTTATTTTTATTAAATTAAAATTTGCTAGACTTCTAAATAAAGTTGTAAAAAAGATTTGTTAGTTCTAATAGTAATTAAATCATCAAAATTGATTTTATAAATTTCAAGATAATTGGAGTTAAAAATGTGAATATAAAGAAAATTAATTTTTTAAATTTAAAAAAAATTTATTAAGTTAGGTTTGTTAAGCTTTTTAGTAAAGTTGTAAAAAAGATTTTTCTAGTTCTAATAGTGGTTAGATTATCAAAATTAGTCTATAGATCTTAAAATATTTGGAGTTAAAAATGTAAATATAAAAATTGTAAATTAGTAGTTACATAAAATATTATGGGCAATTTAGCTTATCTCTTCCAAAAAATCAATATATTGTTTACTTACTAAATTAGATAGTATTGTTTACTTTTTTATCTATTATAACAAATACATAGATGCATATAGTAGTAGATATATGAATTATATATTTTGAATATGATAATCTGAACAAACAATATTTTGAGCCCAATAGTGTGAATTTCTAATCTCTCTATAGTGCTGAAGTTGAAAAGGTCTTTTCTATTTGATAGTTTTTACTTAGACATATTAATTATATAAATTAGTATAGAGAATAGTTTAGATAGTAGTATATAATTTTTATAAAGCCTGATACAGGCTCATAATTGTAACCATCTAGTTTAAATAAAAATTTCTATATTTAATTTAATTTTTTTTTCTAATTCTTTTACTCCTTTTTACTTATTTGTTTTTTTACATATTTTCTATACTTTTGTTTTGTTTTATTAAACTTTTTCTTTTTTTTCACTTCTCTACAAAAAGATATCATTAGATTAGTAATATCCTATTGTAGACAATAGTTGAACAAGCCTCTAGAGGATATTATTTTAATTAATTATATACTTTCTGATGCGATAGATCACTTGTAGATTCATGTAAATAATTAGTTAGGTTACATGTATATATGCTACTGAAATAGGTTTTAAAAAAACCTTATTTTATCTCTAATTAAAATTTTTTATATACAAGAGCAAATCTAATTTAGATATTTATATTCCTTATAATTTTATCTTTTCAAAAAAATATCAAAAAATTTTACCTTTTAAATAAAATAAATCAAAAACAATTTCGTCTTCAAATTTTAATTTTGGGTTTTAGACCCCAAAATAATTTTGTTAGTATGTATAATTATGTGAGATAACTGCAGGGTATTAGATCTCAGTTTTAAAGTTTGGCACTCTTCACAGAGTAGATGTTTATTTAAATAAAAATACTGATACAGCCTATCCAAGTGAAGCAAAAATAAATTATATTTATAATACTGTGTTATATAATACTCTTATACTATATCTAAAAAAATATACTAAGTAAATGGGTGTAGATACTCTAAGTAAAAATAATTAGCACCCTAAAAACTTTATAGAAACTAAAATTGAAACTTATTTTTTTTTTTCACTTAGGCAGATCATGCCAGTATCTTTATTTAATAAAAACCAAATCTGTAGAAAGATCGTAATATTAAATATTTAGATCTAATATCTACGGTTGCCTCTCATAACCTAACCGATTACTTACATGCATCTACAGATGACCTAATCGTACTAGTGAGATACGATCAATTAAGATAATACTCTAACTAGGGCTCATCTGACTACCACCCTACAATAGGATATCACCAATCTGATAACATCTTCTTGTAAAAAAGTGAAAGAAAAAGAAAATTTTTTAAAATAAACACAGAGGTATAGAAGAATATATAAAAAAACCAAATAAAAGAAAAGAAAGGCAAAAACGAGAAAACTAAACTAAATATGAGATTTTTCACCTACACCAAATGGTTACAATTATAAACCTGTATCAGGCTCTTTAAAAATTACATACTACTATCTAAACCATTCTCTATACTAATTTATATACATAGTATGTCTAAACTTAAATTCTAAAAAAAACAAAAAAAAAGCTTCTTTGACATCAACACCATAGAGAAGTTAGAAGTTTGTACTGTTGGGCTCAAAGCATCATTTGTCTGGGTTGCCACATTCGAGACATATAATCTAGTTATCTATATCCCTGTATCTACATGTTTGTTGTAACAGGTAATAATATAAACAATACCACCAATTTGGTAAGTAAACAATATATCAATCTTTTGGAGGGGGTAAGCTAAATTGCCCACTTTTTAAAAAATTTTCTCTGAAAAAAAAAACAGTGGGGGCCAACGAGAGTGTGTGAGGTTCTTCTGTAAGTTTTATAGTCATATAGTTGTATCTTCAAGTTTATACTATTGTAGCGAGGGCCAGTTCACTACTTGCTCCTAGAATAAACCTTTTAGTTTGGATGCCAAATATCTTGAGAAGTCTGCCACAATACAAGAAAGCTTGACCCAAGAAAAACTATTTAAGTTATGCTTGCATCTCAGTATTTTACATCTTTCAAGCTTTGTCGACAGCAGTCTAATCAAAGGTAAGTTCAGTTCTCAGAATAAACCTTCTGGTTTGGATGCTAAATATTTTGAGGAGTCTACCAAAAGCAAAGATTTGACCCCAAGAAAAACTACCCAAGTTATACTTGCTTCTCAGTATTTCATATATACAGGCTTTATTGACAACTGTTTATTCAAAATCAGAACTGCAAATAGTATATTCTTGAACCTTCCTATAGCGTTTTTCTGTAGTTCAGTTTTTGTTGCATTGTCCAGAAGATCATTAGAAAAAGTTTTTGATATTAGCTCAAATTGAAAACTATTAGAACCTTATATCTAATATATATTGTATAATAAAAAATTTTTATTTATCTTAAAACTGAACTTTAACTCTAAGTAAGATATATAGAGTATTATATAACATGGTGTTATGAATATAATATTCTTTAATTATATTTAATTGGTGATTTGCTACTCAACTAGAGAGAGCTCATAGTATAATATGATACAGTTTATATATAGAAATTAGAGTTATTGGAATATGTGCTGCTTCTATCTAAAACTTTTTTTTCATACTAAGTTAATTACCTTTGGGCCTCTAAATGAAGTTGTAAAGCTTATCAAAATGAATCTAATAATAGTTAAATTATCAAAATCAGCTTTGTAGATCATGAAATATCTTTAAAAAATATTTGCTAACTATGTAAACTTCTCTTTCAACAATAGTATTGTTGAAAAAAAAGTTTATATAGTTAGCAAAATATTTTTTGTAGATATCTCATGATTTACAAAGCTGATTTTAATGATTCAACTACTATTAGATTCATCTTGATTAGCTTTACAACTTCAATTAGAGACCCAAAAGTAATTAACCTAGTGCAAAAAAAAGTTTTAAATAAAAACAGCTTATATTTCAAAAACCCTAATTTCTATATATAAATCATGTCATGTTATACTATGAGCTCTCTTTGGTTGAGTGGCGAATTATTAATTAAAAATAAAATACTTATAATTTTTTTATATTAAAAAATATTTTTAAATAAATATAATAATTAAAATTAATATTTACTTATATTTTTAATACTATATTCTAATCTAATAAATAAATCACAACAATCTTATGCAGTAGACTATCATGTTTTTATTGAAGTTTTTAATTTTCACCTTTTATTAAAAAATTAACAATATTTTCTTGAAAAGCAGTACTAGCATAATATGATGTTTTAAAAAATGATACTAAAGTTTGATACTTTTTAAAAACAGCTTTAGTTAAATCTAATTTAATAATATAAAAGGTTATAAAATTAATATGATGAGCTATATATCTTATAGGTAAAATATAATGATATTTAGTAAAAATTAGTTATTTTGCTAATTGTATTGCTGATTTAGCATCTGAAACAATAGCAACAAATTTTTTAGAACTAATTAAAATTAAAACTTTTTTAATTTTAGAAGCATTAAAAGAACCTGTATAAGATTTGCTTGATTCATCAACTAAAAAATAAATATATTGTTTTTTATTAGATATAATAATTACAAAAATATTAATAGATTTTTCTAAAAGATTGGACCATCTATCTACAGCTAATAAATAATAAATTGTATTAATATAATAAATAATAAATTGTATTAATATAATAAATAATAAATTGTATTAATATACAGTACTTGACAAAAGTTTTTCTGCACCTATAACTTGGCACAGAGATATGGTAGGGAAAAAAATTTTTTTATTTAAAAGTACATTAAAATATATTAAAATCAATATATCATATAATCACCCTCTGCTTTAATTAGAGCCTTCATATAATGCTTCATACTATCTACCAAATTAGCTATATATTCCTTTGGTAATTGATTCTATTCTTTTGTTATTTGTGCTTTCAAAGTACTAAGTTTACTAATTTTTTTCAGGTTCATTTTCATAAGTCTCCAGACATTCTCAATTGGGTTTTGGTCAAGTAACATCAATGGCCAGGAAAGAACTTCAACTTCATTTTTCTCTTTCTATATCTTTGTGATTTTTGAATAATGCTTTGAGTTATTGTCTTTCTGCAAAATCCAACTATCACAACCTTCACCAAAAAGGTCCACAGCAAAAGGTAGAAGGGCTATTTTGTATAGAATAGTTATATATTGCACATTAAGATTATGTATAAAGCAGACTAACCTTCCAAAGCTAGAAGAAGAAAAACATCTCTATACATAAACTTTCAATGAATACTTGATAGAACAAATTATTTTCCTTGCCTCAATGAACTGCTACACCTTTTTTAACTACTAATTCAAGCAAAAGATGCTTTTATTAGTAAATTTTACAGAATTCTAGTCAAAATCCTTATGTTTTTTTGTCTATAAGAGCTATTTTTTCTGATGCTTCTCTCTAAGCAAAAGCTTTATAAGTTTTCTATAATAATAAGCCTCATCTTCACCAAGGTACAGTTAAATAGTACATATATGAATGTCTATGTTTTGTTTTAGAAGCTCACAGCAGATTTCTGGTGCTGAGATATCTATATTCTCTTTTGCTAACTTCAAAATTCAGTTGTTTTGTCTTTGTGTAGTGGCATTTTAATGTCTCGACCTTGGTTTATCACTTAGGTTTTTACTTTTTTGCCATCTTTTTGCCTATTCTTATACTGTTTTTTTATTACAACAAAGCTCTTTTGCTATCTCACATATTGAGAGCTTGGGGCCCTTTGGGTGGCTAGTTAAAAATACAATTTCATATTATTTATATAAAGAAAGAAGCATATTTTTGATTAAAAATTGGTGTATAAAGAGTGTGAGTATTTTTACTATATAAGTGCCTGAAGAAGTTGAGTACAATCTGCATACGTGATTTACTATATCCTGTATGAAATTTTATACTTCTAAATATAAATTTTCAGAAATCACAGGTGCAGAAAAACTTTGTTGGGTACTGTAATTAAAATTATAAAATAATAAATATAAATATATTTTTACCTAATGTTAAATTATTTTTATATTCAAGTTCTTTATTAATTTTAATTAAAACTGTAGAAATTTCTTAATTTAAAATAGTTGATATAAGTATTTTTCTTTTAGAATAAATATAACCAAGACAAAGATATTGAATAAAATCTATAAAATAAGAATAACTAATAGTAGAGAATAGAATACTACAATATATAAAAATCTAATTAAAGCTTGATCAATTCTATTTTTTTTACTTTTTTTAATTTTCACTGGTAATTCATAAAAATTTTTTATTAAAGTTCCAGAACTACTATTTTTTTTACTTTTTTATCAGAATTAGTAATAGCTAATATTTCTAAATATTCTAATTTAATATTTTGTAATATCTCCTTACAATATAATGCTAAATGAGACTTTAGTTTTTCTGGTTTTCCTCTATTCTATTCTTTAGAACAATAGTTACATTTTGCTGAATAATATCCAGATCCAACAGATTCTTAAATAAAAAGATCCCAAATACAAGCTTCTTTAAATTTTTTATTAAAATTTAAAACTTTAAACTGTATTTCTTTATTTATATCAAAGATATTTTAATACTACATCTATTTATTAAAGTTTGAGTTTTGAGTTTATAATATAATAAACTCAACCTTTAAAAAAATTTAATCAATTAATAATAATTATATTTTATTTAGCATTTTATTTAAAAGCTGAGTTTATTAAATTATAAACTCAAAACTCAATCCACAAGAGCTAATATAGAATCTTTATTTGGCTTATTTTTTAAATATCATTACTTAATTTTTTTAAAAGTTTCATTTAGCATATTTTTAAAAATCTTGGCTTATTTTTAGTTATTTGAGTTTGCATGATGATAATAATAAGTATTGTTTATTGCTAATTTACTGCAATGCCACTTTTAAGTTTTCTACTTGGGCAATATATAAGTATGATAATAAAATTTTTTTAATATAAACCTGAGATAGTAATTAACTAGGAATATTGAATAGTACAATTTATTATACTATATTATGCTAACAATTTTGTTTATACAAAGTTAACTATTAATATTATATACATGTTTTAGAATATTGATTTCTTTTTTCTTAAATAGTTTGCTATTTAGGGCTGTTTGGATTTCTTTTGTAATTCTGGCCCTCTATATGAATAGTAATACTAGTTCCAGCATTGCATTGTTACCCTATTTACTGTTAGTAAACCAGACTCAGATCTCATATATTACTTTGATGTATAACCAAATAACTATTTTATAGGGTTAAAAAGCCCCAGTATAGGATGCTGTAATTATTTCTTCAATTGTAGCTAGAAGGGTCCAATTTTTAAAATACCAAACATATCATATATGAGTTCTCATAGCTTATTGCTAATGTGGTATTTCAGATGAAGTGCTCTATTGATTGCTGCTCATTCGGGCACCAATGATGATAAATATTTAATCATTTAGCCATATACAACATAGCTATAACATGCAATTTGCATATGTACAACTTTTACAAACATTGAATACTAAAGGAGCCTATCATTTTTCTAACAACCACTTTTCTAACAATATCAAAATCCTAATAAGTTAGCCTGCATTATATTAGGGTTGGTATTAGTTATGATCAATTCTTGTCAAGATTTGTTTGTTTGAAAAGTGTTTGTCAAGAAAATGATAGATATCCATAGTTAAAGATATTTAATCTAATTAGTAAATTTATTTTATAGTTAAAATGGCATTAAAGTATCTAGAGATATTATTGGTGATAGCTCAGCTTAGCTTAAAGAAACTATAGCTAAGCTATAACTAAGCTATGGTTTATTAGGGTTTGGATAAACTATGTAAATCAAACTATATGTGGTCACTTATCTATTTTAATTAGTCTAGATTTTTTCAGTGATCATTTATTGTCTGGAGTGTAGTGACAGACACTCAATTTTTATGCATTAAGTGATACAAAAGTTATATTTTTGATGCGTTTTGATCATGAAAAATTCTTTTTTGATGTATCAACATAATTATCATAAACAAATATGTCAATATCATAATTTGGAAATTTTTTGTCTGTCCACATGTGTAACATGTGATTGTATAACTGTTTTAAACAACAAAACTGATAAATATAGTAAATATGGTAATACAGACTTATGGTAAGTTATTCGTATAATTGGCTGGTGTAAATTAATTGTCTGGGTAACTTATTTATACATTTTAGAGTACTTTTTAAGAACATAACGGTTTACTAACAAAAGCTATTTATAATGCTCCGAACTTATATCGGTTCTTGATTCCTAGTATAATATAATTTATATATAAAAACTGGGTCTCACTTTTTTAGATATGCAGATCATACCTTTCTTTTTAATAAAGCTATTTTGATATTAATTAGTTAGTTGTTACCATATCTATAAAGTTATGAAGTTTATTTTTACATTATCTAAGGGAAACACATTTTTTTTTCCAGGTCTTTTTTACGTGTAATCACTACTTCATTCGTTTAAAAAAATTTTTAAATAAATGATATTTTTTTTCGATAGAAAGACTTATTTGGCTTCGTAACTTTATTCTTTGAAACTTGGATTTATAATAAGCAGTTTTAAGGGTTGTACATCTAATTAAATTTTCATAGTCTTCGAAATTTGCAATCAAGAACATATTAATTGTAGTGTTTCGATCCGCAATCCGACTAATTCGGATAGATCCGATAATTCGGATTGAATTCGGATATCCGTATCCGTTA
>CAJVQC010001541.1:0-10049 GCA_910592285.1 Racocetra persica
TGCGTAAATAATGAAATATCCACATATAAAACATGTGTTTTTAGTACATAATGAGTTGTTAAGAATAGCAAACTACACAGACTTGAAGTTTTTGACATTTGATATTTCCGATAAAATTTTATGATCTTGACATTTTAGATTTTCACAAATGAACAATAATTTAAAATATAATTTTTATATGGCAAAGCATTCTGAACTGTGACAAAATGAATAAATTTTAATTTAGGGCTACTTTTGTCAGTACGTAAAAGGGTATAAATAAACTTTAGTATAGTTTATGAATAAATAATGACCCAAAAATTCAGCATTATTTCTAACAAAAAATTATTGTTCACCATGCCTTAAAATATATAAAGTTAAATTTTCATTAAAAATTCAATAAATATATTCCCCCTAAATGCAATTCACAGGGGCCAAACTTTTAACAGCTTACATTTAGAGAACCGTAATAAATTTTATTTATAGAGATCTACTATATACACGTATTTAGGCCAAATTTAGAGATGTGTATTCAAAGTGATTGCATCTAGAGAAGTCTGACTGTGTCTCTTAGAAATTGTGCGCTTAATTAAAAAAATATTTAGAAAAAACATTATTCTTATTATACATTAGATACATATGCTCTAGTTCTTGATTTCCAATCATTGTTTTTCTCTAAATACTAGGAAATAGAGATTATTAAAGGTTAAATTATAATCAAAATTCAAAATTTATTAACACACCAATAATGTATAATATTGTTCTGTATGTAATGTCTTTCGTGCAATGAACAGTTCATATTAAACAAAAATGCTGTAAAATTGTACCTCCTTAAATGCAGCCCCTAAATGAATACCTCCCTAAATTAGTGATTTGGGGTTTACTAATTTCTCACACTTCACTATCGGAGTATCAGAAAAAATATATATGTGAATAATTAGTAGAACCAATCAGAAGTGTGGGGGAATTAAATCTCCACCCTAGTCATCCGACGGTTGGGCTATGGGCCATCCAGGCGGAAATCGGGTCATCTAGAAATCTACCCATCCGGATCAACCGACGTTCACCTGGCGGGTCAGGATCTACCATAGCATGATCTGCACATAAATCCGATTTTATCGCAGAAGCATATAAGATAACATATTCGCATATCAGGATTAATTTAGCATAATTAATAGAGCATAATCTATGCATAAAATGGCCAGCATTAAAGATAAAATAATATCGGAACATTTTAGAATAATAGACAAAGCCACGGACCTTGGTGATCGCATATTTCGTATATTTCTACATGATTCACATAATCTGCAGCATAATTCTAAAAAATTTATCGCATAATTTGCATAAATCAAATTGTAAGGCAGGCCGAATTTGGGTCTGTCGCACTAGAAAACGAGAATCCCTACATCGGGTCAACTATTAAAAAAACCTCAAATTTTCTGATAACCTTGCTCGTATTTTACGTTCGCTGGCTGTCTACCATACAGGTGATTTGTGGGTTGACCCACCTGTCGTTATCTGGGTGGCAGGTGATCGGAAAACACCCATCCGGGTCAAGCATTACTCTAAATGCGGACTCTTACCCGAATATGTGTTAAACCCTTATAAATACAATTTTCTTAAATAAGTTTAATATTTTTTCCACAAGTTTTCTATTCTAGTTAATAATTAAATTTTATATATAAATAAATAAAGAAATATTTAAGCCTAAACTAAACTTGGTTGTTCTTAAATAGCAGATAGTATATACAGTCAAACCCCTCTATCGTCACACCTTCGGAATACAAAAAACCGTGATTGTAAAGAGGTGTGACTAATATAGAGGTATTTTCTATATAGTTATAGTAAAAATAAACTAGCGTTCGACCCGTGGCTCCGCCACGGGAATTTTTTAAATACAGTCAAACCCCTCTATAGTCACACCTTCGGGATACAAAAAACGGTGATTGTAAAGAGGTGTGACTAATATAGAGGTATTTTCTATATAGTTATAAATAATTGGTAAAAATAAATTTGTAATTATACCAATTGTACAATTGTTTAATTATTGCAGTATTAAGAACACCTCAAATCGATATATACATAGATTATTTGTAACGGTTCGAATATGCTTAATTTGCTTCAAGGTCATAGGTATTTCAGTAACCACACAATAAAATACAAATATTTTATGCATGAAACACGCATAACAGTATACTCTTCCCGCACTTTTATTCATGAAATAGTTGGATAGAATCTAAATATAAAATAGTTTATGCAGTATTAAATTAAATTCTAGCATTCATCACTATAGATACTTATTTAATATTTGAATAATGACGTCAAATACGTCATTGACACTTAATTTAGGTTGTATTGGATATTAATACCATCTAAAGGTTAGTGTTATATTAACGAAATTAGTTTAAACTACGCGAATCTCTAAAATCTCTTTACCTTTGTGTTACTGTTTCGGACTTAATTTGAACACATTTATTTCGCAGTTCAATCGTATGACAAAGTTAGATTTTAGCCAATTATGATTAGACTAATGTATAATTGGTCCAGCTTAATTTAAAATTCAGCATTTATTACAATAAACAATAAATATTTGCTACTTAATGCATGCATCTCATTGATTATGTGAGTGAATATATTGCCGTAAGTGGGAATAGAATTTAAGTTGATTCGGAATTTTTAAGGTTAGTATGATTATTATTATTTTTTATTATTATTGTTTAAAAAAAAAGCGTGTAAGTAGAATTTCGTCAAAGAAACCAAATTTTACAATCTAACAATGAGCGTTCCTTGTAAAATTTTGGTATAAAATCTGATTTTTACTAACTCTAATTCTAACCTTAACTCTGACACAACAATAGTACAGATACGCTATTTTCTAAATATTTATTATAGATTTCTCCAAAATCAAAACTTGTGAAAAACATGGAATTTGAACAGTATTTAAAATCTGCTAATGATGATGCGCAAATTAATGTCGGAAATTGTTATCGAGATGGTATAGGTGTATCTAAAGATGAAAATGAAGCATTCAATTGGTATTTAAAATCTGCTGAAGAAGGAAATCCTATAGGACAATTTAACGTAGGAAATTGTTATCAAAATAACATAGGCATTTCTAAAGATGAAAAAAAGCATTTGAATGGTATTTAAAGTCTGCTGAAGGTGGAAATCTTGATGGGCAATTAAAAGTTGGTTCATTTTATCATAATGGTATAGGTATTTCCAAAAATGAAAAGAAAGCATTTGAATGGTATTTGAAATCTGCTAAAGGTGGAAATCCTAAAGCTCAATTTGCTGTTGGATTTTGTTATGATGATGGTATAGGTACTTTTAAAGATGAAAAGAAAGCATTTAAATGGTATTTAAAATCTGCTGAAAGTGGTGATTCTAGTGGTCAATATAACGTTGGATTTTGTTATAGTGAGGGTATAGGTACTTTAAAAGATAAAAAGAAGGCATTTAATTGGTATTTAAAATCTGCTAAAAACGGTCATCTCTATGGAATGAATTTCTTTTAATGCCGGAGGATCTATCTAAGACACAATAGCATTGAAGTCATTGATAAAACTTACACAGTCTCAATGGTCAATGATATGATCAAGGTCTCGACTAACTAAACAGTCCTTCAACGCCTTCCCTACCAATTAATATATACCATAAATAGAAGCAACGGGAATTGGTCTATCGTATGCTAAAATAGGAATAGCGTGAATCCGTTAATCATCAGTAAGACAATAAATAAAGACTATGACAATCAAACGGGAGGTAATTATAAGAAAAGATATCTATACTAGTAGGAAATAATACATATAAGGAAATAATAAAGGATTAAAAATATGTAAATATTGGGCGCAGAAAGTTACGGCAGTAGCAGATTAACACATGATCGTGTTGCAACATTTCCTTTTATTGGGCGAACCAAAAAAAAAACCCCAAATCGAAAAACGGGAAAAATAGAAAAAACGGCATTCTAAACTAACTTTGGTGCATTAATAAAAAATGTCGGGAAGGCAATTTTACTTCTACAAATTCCCCTAACCCAGTCCTAACCCTAAATTAAAGCGGTTCTACCCTAAAGTTAATCAAGTAACCAATAAAAAATAAGCGTTCCCTCCGTTTTAGACGTCCCATATAAAAGGAAATATCGCAACACGATCATGCATGATATAAGATCACAATTCTGGGATACTGATTTTCCCTCTAAGTACGAACGCCTATTAATCAGGTTTAATTCGAAACCCTTAATTTCAAATGGACTAAATTTTGAAACAATAGATCGGAATTCGGCTTTTGTGTATACATATGTAAATATGTGTGTACGTGTATTCAAATTTAATGTCACACAAGAACTTTTTTAATAAATATACTGTATTAGCATTATCGTTAAACGTTTATAATGATATCTGTATCGATTGACAATTAACGGTAATCGATTGACATTAACGGCAATCGCAAAATTTTTCCTGGTGGGGTATGTGACACAACAATTGGGCATACACCTAACATATCTTAGCCGCATTAACATGTTGGTTTATTTAAAATCCAATAGAAGAACGTTTAATCCAACGTAAAAATTAGGAATAAATTCCTTAATCGTAACTTTATATATAAGCCAAATATACATTTATAGAACAATAAAAAAAAAATTATATTTATGAAGTTATGCATTTTCTTCTAGAATTTAAGCCTTAGGTTACATTTTAGGGAGATTACATTTAGTGGTGCATTTAGGGGTTGAATGTATCGATACATTGGATATACATACTACACAATCGGTGATATAATACCGGCCCTGTGTAATATTACTTACCACGAATAGTAATATATATATTTGAAATGCACCTTTTTGGATCATAAGTATATACATGCATGCAAATATTTATACGTACGTACATCAACGATAAAAGAAAATTGATAAAAGACAATTATTTAATTAATTTAATTAGATCTTTGGAATTCAAACTTTGAAACGTGCTTATACAATATACAATATTAATCTGCAAGCTATACCTAAAAAATCCAAAATACAACCTTACTAAGATATTATGCAACAAACAAACATCCGTATTTATCATATAATAATCTACGCTGAAAAAAATTCCGTTATTTTGTAAAGTGACTTTGTCTCATTACTTTGTATAAGCTAATCGTCTAATTATAAACTATTTTATGCCCTTTTGATTATTATAAAATCTGTTATAACTCAGTTATTTGGTGAATAAATGTAAAAATGAAATTTGATTCATACGATTTTTTAGGGTAAGAATTTTTATTAGCGTTTGTAAACAATCTTTAATTCTTCAATTATTAACATAATTTCCTTTAAAACAGCTATCGAACTTATAAAGTAGTCAAAGTTAAAGAGTAATTTTCTATTTAACATTTGTAATTTACAATTTATTGTTGATAGCTATTAATATCATTGAATGCTACCACTTATCAGTCGTCGATTAGGGACTTTATATCGATTCTTTCAGTTAATAATTGTTGCATATATTATATATTCAATTTACTCGAAAGAACTTTATCTTAAGACGGTACTCTTTCCTTTAATATATACATAATGAGAACCACTTTAATCATTTGGAAGTCAATGGAGTCAATAGAAACGCACAAATTTTCCTGGTTTTTTTTTTTTTTTTGTGAAATTTTAAACAATAATAACAAGAATTCCTTCAAATTTATTAAATTTGATTTTTTAAAAAACTTGGTATATGAACTGGAACTATTTAAACGCATAAAAGATTATTTCATAATTCTGGGCTGAGTTACTATATATTTGTCACTGTCCAAAACTAACTTAATATCGACTGGATTATGCAGTTAACAAAATTAAATAATTAAAAAATTTCAGCTGATTCCAATCTCTAAATTCTTGTTATTATTATCGTTCAAAATTTCATTAAAAAAATTGGTGCATTTTTATTGATTCTAATCAAATTCCTTAAAATATTGATTTTCATATCATATCAATAAGTGAGGTGAGCTTGTGTTAAGTTATTTTTGGATAGTATTAACACTTTCACTCACTTATTTGTCTCATTAATGATCAAAGTGGTCCAATGTTTTTTGACGGCATTTATTCGATTTTAACCACTTTTAATGTTATTTACGCAGGAACCTCCAGTACCTGGTGCTGTACGAATAACATTGCAAGCCCCGCCTAACTTTACCATTCCTTCTTATTGTATTGGAGGAACGTATCCTTGCGTTTTTTGGAGCGCAGATTCAAGTACGTAAATGTTAACATTAATTTGATGTATTTTATATATTTTGATATTAACACTATTTACACTATATTTAAATTTTAATTTACATAGTACGATTCCCCGACGATGGGGCAGGTGTTGCGTTTTTCACCACAAGAGTAAACTCGATAAATTATGCTCCACCACCAGGTTGTGACTTTTTAAAGGCTCAATCACCGTCAGATCCGTGTTTCTTTGACCCAAAAGCTCCAAATGTACGTAACACTACACTTGTACCAATGTCTTATATCGGTGATATTGAAGATTATACTGTAAGTGTTAAACTGTAATATTATAATACTAAAAAAAATCAAAATCAAATATAATTCTAACAATCGATTACATTATTTTTTTTACTTTGACAATAGGTGATGATAGAGCATTCAGTAAGAGGAAGGATTACTTCCATCGCAATTCGTAATGGTTTATTGGAAGGTCAACTTATGTCTCATGATGGCAAACCACTGAAGACCATAACTAATGCTACAAGAGTGAGTAATTAATTTGTAGTTCTTTCTTTCATGAACATTACCTTTATTAAAAGACATTTTGATCTAATCAATAAATAGATGGCACTTAATCCTAATGCTGATGGTGATATTTTTACTATTAAAGAACTTCTTGATGCTGCTGGTGCAAAGTTGGATTGTATAATATCATTTTTTCAACATGTTATTTGGTTTAAATCAGAATAAAATGTTCTAATAAGAATATTGTCAATAATAATTATTTCTTTTTCATATCAAAGCTCCCTCAACGGCTCCCGGAGCTAAAAAAGATCAAGGCGAAGTTTACAGGACTTCTGGAATAGTTATCGTTATTGTGATTGAATACAAAAACAATGTATTTTTAATATTACCAATTTTATCAAAGTGATTTAGATATATATATGCATTGTAACTAATTCAATGTTATCAATTTTATTGTTAGCGCGAAGACATAACCTATAAGTATATACCTCAAGTGATTGACGGAAATGAATATAAAACAGTTGAACGAATTTATAATAGTACAAGTGGTTCAATTACATTAGTTGATAGGCATGGGTAAGTGTTAACATTAAAAGTTATTTATTACTGTACTTTATATTTATTATGCCTGTTATTATTGCTAAAATCCATTATTCATTTTATCAATAGTATTCGTTTTGTATTCCAGCAACATGGAACTATTGGTCAATTCGACCTTCTAAGTCTTCTTACGAATATTGTTGGAGGTTTTGCACTTTTTGTAAGTATTAGAACTTGTGATATTTCATTGTTATTTGTTTTATTTTTTTTATTTTCATTGTTTTTTTCCATGGTTTTAACATCTTGTTTTCTTTCAAATTAGAAAATCGCTGAAATGCTAGTAGAATTCCTTATGTTAATTATCCTTCCTGAAAAAGAATATTATCAAATTGCCAAATTCCAAGAAACTAATAGTTTTGATGAATGGCGTAAAAATAAAAAAATGCAAGAAAAACAGCTTTCCACCGATCCCAAGGCTACTAATGTCAGTAGAATTGATTATTATGATAATGTGAATATAGGTGGTAGTTCTAATACTGATAGTCATGGTATAAGTGCTGGTGGTTTTTACGGTAATAACACTGGGAATTATGGTAATAATAGTGCTTATACTAATACTGGTACTCATTATATCAACATGAATCATACTGGTGGTCACTACAATTATTCAGGCTAATATATAATAGTATAGTAAAAATTAGTTAATAATTAATTTCTCGCAATTTATTCATCATTCAACTATATAAAAGGCATTTAAAAATAAAAATAAATTCATTCATTAGCATGTAAATCGTTAATTTACTGTGTTGCGTTTACAGCTAATTTAACGGACTGACAATTTAATAACAAACAAAATCTTGTCAATTAAAAAGGGGAAATTACATATAAACGCCCGAAAAATGAAAATAATTAAAAACAAGGATCCAAAATGAAAATAATTATATATAACAGATAAAGGGCCCAAAATTTTGAAAATAATACAATCAACAATCGTAACTAATTAGATTGTATTTAAAATTAATCTTCTTTTGACAGCAAAACGTATTACTTTTTGATCAGCATTGCATTTATTCTCTTAGCGTTTTGCATGTAAATATTATAACTACTTTTGCCAATTTTTGAAAGTAATTTAACTTTTTCTACGAATATAAATAAGTTTTGTTCTAAATATCTTCGATTAGCGCGTAGTAACCTTCACAATGTGATTCACTAGTTTGAGTATAGGATAGCCATATTAGTTTAAAACCGAATAAATATTAAAATATTGATAAATATCGTGCATAATCAAACTGTATCTTGGTTAAGTAAAAATTTTATTAAGCAAAAGAATATAGTTTAAAATGTATAATGTAATATTTATATCGGTTCAGCTCACTTCACCGACACTTATTTCGTAGACATAACATTTCACCGACAACAATTTACCGACATTTTATTTCACCAACATTTATTTTCCATTTCACCGACAGTTTATTTCACCGAAACTCATTTCACCGACAAGGTAGGGATGGACAAGTCCGGTTCCAGTCCGTCCGGTCCTAAAAAGACCGGTCTATTAATGTTTTCAGTCCAGTCTCGGTCCCAATAACAGTCCTTAATGATTTAATCTTATTGGCTAGCGGAGAAAATCAAATCATATGACGTCTGAATTGAAAATAAAAGATATGTAACATATTTTTAATTGGCTATTTGAATTATTCTTGAGGACCGGTCCAGACTGGTCTCAGGACCGAGGACCAGTTAACCATAAGACTGGTTAAAAAGACCGGTCCTTATTCGGTCTTTTCAGGACTGATCCATCCCTACGACAAGATAATTCTAGTCATTGTGTTAGGGTCAGGTTAGAATTAGAGTTAAGGTTAGTGGAGTTTGTAAAAAAAAATTTGTCCATGTAATGAGCTTCGGTAAAATAAACTGTCAGTGAAATATACTTGTTGACGAAATAAATGTCGGTGAAATAAACATGTCAGTGAATTTTTGTTGGAGAAATATTATGTCTACGAAATGAGTGTTGGTGAAATGATACATATCCATAATATATACATATATATAAAGTGATAACGTTCAAAGAACTGCTATCATCATAACGCAAAATTATTTTGGCCCTTAATTGTAAAATTTCAAAATTTGCCCTTATATGTCATTATTTTCACTTTGGATCCTTATTTATAATTTTTTATTTTTTATTTTTTAAAGAGTGGGTGCTTTTCTGCTGTAACTTTATTAAATAAACTGTACAATTATGGTTACAACTTTTACAACTTATTATTTTTAATGTTACATTAGATTAGGACTAATTTATCCTTGCACCAAATCTCTACCTAGTAAGGTTGTACCTTATTAATATTCTATATATATTTCTCACATTACTCACATAAGCCACAAATATACTTCCAAATAGGTATTACAACTAAGATCTTATAACTGGGTTACTTCCTAATTTGGGGATGTCTAAAGCGGGGAGATTATAAATAAATATTTATTGAATTAACTTTAGGGTTAGGGTCATCTTAGATTAATGTTAGGTTAGGTTTTAAGTAGTTATATATGCAAAATTGCCTTCCAAACCTTTTTGCTTAACCTACCCAAGGTAAGTTTAGCTGCCGTTTTTTGTATTTTTTAGGGTTTTCATTTTTCTTTCTTGTATTGCTTTGCCAGTGATCATCAAAATTCTATAATTTGATTGGCCAATAGTCGCATGATTTTTCTCTGCTTTAGAAACTACTCAGGATTACTGCAAAAGTATCGATTTTGATAGATCTACAGTAGCTTTTTTGATAGATCTACAACACATACTAAATCTATATTACGT
>CAJVQC010001542.1:0-10046 GCA_910592285.1 Racocetra persica
TCGATAGCTACGTACTACGTACGTAATAAATTTATATCAGTGAACCAATTTTTTACTGCATATGCAATTAAAAGATCATTGTTTAAAATAAAAATATCTAACAAAAAAAAACGTTTTTATATTAGTTATTATTTTTATTACTTTTATAAAAATAACTTTGTTTACTGAAATCAGCAAGCACGTGACTATTTCATAGCAAAATGGCCAGCATTAAGCTAATCGACACAGCATGGCCGGCATTAGAGTTAGGTTAGCATTGGGGTATGGGCAGAATTAGTTATGTGCCTGCTGTGTAGGTATTAATCTATCCGGGGTTACCCAAAAAAATTTCAGATCATGTGATTAATAATCGCGATACAATTACACGATGCTTATTAATGAAATTTTCATAAAAAATAGTAAAAGTATATTTTATTTTTTGAATATATGAATAATGTAAGGTCACGCAAAGTTAATTTTTCGTTTTGCATAACCCATCGACCCATTTTTTCGAAAAAAATTTTTTTTTTTAAAAAGTCCCAATTATGCTATCAATTTTATCCGATATCGCCCGGCAGACCTTGTATCCCGGAATTTTCCGATAGGACCGATAGAAAAAAATCTCAGTGCTGACCCAATTTTCTGATTCCATGCTATGCAACCGAAAAAATTAACGTTGTATAGCCTTAGATATGAACATGAGTCTATTAATTTACAATAGATTAAAAAAAAATATAATCCGACCGACCGACCCAATTTTTCTGATTCCATGTTATGCAAAACGAAAAATTAACTTTGCGCGGCCTAAATCACATGATTTGAAAATTTTGTTGTATAAATCATTCCCAGTCGCGGACAGCCAAATTCACGTGATATTGCTAAAACTACTAACCTTGGAGTAAGGTGATATGCGCATAATTCAACCCATGTCGCATACACATATATTGGATGTGTAGCATCCAATAAATCTTTATATTCCGTTATAAGTATTAAAATTCTTTTATACCTGAGTTCGAAATTGGCATTAGTTATATTAATTTTAAGCAGCCTGAATTGTATATGTATACATATATACAAAATAAAAATCCTTAACAATGTCATTGATTATGAATATGTTAATTATTTTAAATAGTGTAAAAAAGAAACATTACAATTTTGGATTATAATGTATATATATTGGGGAATTTACAAATAAAGGTCCGGAAAGTGAAAATAATTACAAATACGGGCCCAAATTAAAAATAATTACATATAAGAACTTAATTTTTAAAAAATATTACATATAAGGGTCCAGATCTATTGATAGCTGAAAAAACATGATCATTAGATTATTGCGCCATAAAGTACTGTAACAATTTAACTTATAACGATTGCAAAATCGCGAATTATAGTATTACCAATTGTTATATTATAGGTATTTATATACCGATTATTAGACAAAAGGATAAATGAAGCACTGGTTATAATTATTTTTGCTTAAATATTGTATAAAAATAGCATTAAACTAGCATAATTATTTATAAGGAAAGAAGTTTCAACAAAGTGCTTAAGCTAATAACAATCAAGCCAAGGCTTGAATAATATCGCAGTTATTTTGGGCCCTTATATATAATATTTTTTAAAAATTAGATCCTTATATGTAATTATTTTTAATTTGGGCCCGTATTTGTAATTATTTTTACTTTCTAGACCTTCCAATTTGATTCTATATTTAATATAATTTTAATAAAATAATCTGCAAGTCTAAACAAGAGGGGTAAAAAAATATATGATTTTGATTGGTTAAAAAATTTTTTTAAATAGTTAATATAATTTTTATATTAATTACCCTAAATCTAAAACTCAAAAAGAAGAGGTTATGTTAAACATAGTTTGGATATTCTATAGAATAGGTGGGCAAACTCCGCAAACTTCGCAACTCCGATATTAAAAAATTAATGATTACTAATTATTAGCAAAGCTTAATTCTTATTTTGCCCATCTATTCTATAGAATATCCCATAGTTTTAAATTGGTGTAACCTTATTTGTAAATTCTATATATATATATCATACGTTAGAATGGAATTATTGTGGATTTAGAATCCATCTAGGTAGATTCTAAATAAACATAGGTTGCAATAGAATTCTAAAATATATCCAGGTTGTTAAAGAATTCTAATTCAACTTACAATAAAATTAAGTAGATTCCAAATTATTTCATCGAATATATTGTTTTGGAATTTAAGTTGCTTTAAGATAATACATATTTATTTATCATACATCAGCAAATTAATTCAATTTATTTTAAAGTATTACATATTGTTTTTATATTTATAATTACGAGGATGACAACTACTATTACATGGTAATCTCATTTTTTTACATTTACAATGGTTTTTGTCATATGAATTTTTGCAATTGCATTTAACATTGCCTATTTGTGAAGAAGATTGTATAATCGATGCCTCTCAGACACTTATAAGCGTTGAAGAAATATTATCCAATTCGGGAAACTTGTCAGGACCCAAAAAAAAAAGTTCATTAACGTTATATGTAACTTTAATAATGCTGAATTTGTATCCAAGTTTATATATGTCATTTTCTGATACTTCGAAAATTTTGCATAGAAGTGTTTTTCGGTTATTGTGTATTCTATCAATATCGGGAATTTTGATATGCACTAAATCTCCAACATTGTATTTGTTGTTAAATTTTTTATTACGCTTGTTAAGTTGTGACTTCATGTTATCATGATATCATTCGAGTAATTTTGTAGCAATGCTTCGATAAATTTCATGAGCTGATGTTTTTTGAACATTTTTCCTATTATATTGAGTATGTTTAGGGCTAGGTTTATTTAAAAAGGACTGCAAAATAAAAATAAATTTAACTTATACTATGTACGAAATTAATAAATGTGTAATTACCTGAGTATTGATACCTGTATTGATAGCCATCAAAATAGTAGATTTGTACCTCTTACTTGGATAAACGTCAAGAACATTTTCAGATAATCTTTTACCAACTGCTTCATTTTCAGATAAACTTCTACCAGCTATTTCATCCTCAAGTAAACTTCTACCAACTAATTCATCTTCTAATACTTCGGTCAAAATGCTTTCGTTATTAGATATCTATTTATATAATTTATTAATTATTAAAAAAAAATTTTTTTTATTAAAATAATAATATTAAATACTTACATTTATCGCTGCATTTCTTTTTCAGTTACCATTTCGTTCAACTTCTCACCTAGCTTTTTATTTATTCTTTTATTTAATCGTTTGTCTAACCTTTCATCTGTCATATTATCCAACATTTTATCATTCATATCATCCAATATTGCGTTCATTATCTCATCGTCCAATTCATTCTCCAATTTATTCTTCAAATAATACTCAAGCAATTGCTGTTCTTAAAAGAATTAAATTAAAATAAATCAATAATAATTATATTTTATAAAAAAAAAAAAAAAACTACTTCGATATTTAATGCTGCAGCTCCTAAAAGTGACTCTACGACTTCTTGCCGATCAAAATTATCTCGAGGCTCGGATGGTTCAAACCAGTTCTTAGATAATTCATCTTCTGAATTAATATATTGATTTTTGATTTCTTTTAATATAGTAAAATGGCATAAAGGGTTTTGTCCAAATACTAATGCATATAAACTATTTTTAGTTTGTCTAGATGTTTGGATATTTATTGCATCTACGTATCGGTATTAAAAATATTAAATTAAAATTGATAGTAATAAAGTGCGTCATGTGATGTTTCTAGCAATTTGTTATCCCTAGGTTCAAAAAAATTCAAATTAAAATTTAAATAAACAAAAAATCAAAAATTAATATTTACAACAGTATAAAGGCACTGCTCGAGACCAATCTTTCCTTCCAGTATCTTCCATCCACTTGGATACTTTTTGCTAAAGAACATCATTTGTACGTTCTACAAGCCTTTGGCTTTGTGGATATCTCAGATGGCCATTAATTATATGAATGTTAGGCCAAATAGTTAATAATTCTTTGATTATTTCTGCTGTGAACTCACGGCCATTATTACTTTGAAGAATGATTGGAGCACCAAAACAAATGAAAATATCGAAAAGAAATACAGCAACCTCAATTGGTTGCTTACTTGTTAAAGCCCAGACCCAAGAATATCAGGTAAAGTGATCACGTATATAACAAATATAATGGTAATTGCTATCAGAAATACTAGTCATACAAATCAAGTCGACCTGAACCCTATTGAGAAAAGCACAAGAAATTATCGGCTTTCCAGCCATTGGATTAGAAAAATTTCTTCGTGTTGCATATGTTGTGCAATTTTTTACAAATTCTTTAATGAAGGATTGCAGAATATAGCAATATTGTTCTGAAATCTGTAAAAAAAAAAAAAAAAAAATTTAATATTATATTTTATAATCTTACAAATTAATAACCTTATCAATTAATCTGTAGATTATATACCACTTCTCAGAGTTTTGTTGAACTAACATGTTTCAAGACCCCTTGATATAAACTGCACAATATTTCATATAACTTGTCAACAGGGCATACAAGTAGGTTTGAATCAATTTTTATAAGTTGCAATATGAGATTAGTGGATGTTCTAAGGTCACATAAAGCAAATATCTTTTTGGTCTAGAAATGATCTTTTGCATTTCTGATCTTGGTATTTGCAGAGTTCTGTAAAACGCTAATACAAAAATCGAAATCTTTACATATAATAAAAGTTTTACGTCGTCTATTAATGGATCTGGTATCAAAAAATTTTCTGAGCAACTCTTCGAATATATCACAAGATAAAAATAGATAATTCTGAGATTTGGCCATCAAAGAAAAAGAATTTTAAAATGAATAAAAAAAATTTTTTAAATTTTTTAAATATTTATAGAAAATTTGCATAATTTATTTCTTTATTATATGTAATGTTAACCATCATAACTATCATAAACTATCATAAACTATCATCTATGTATTAATCAATTACATATTTATTATGCATCGATCAGTTTAGAATCAATTTTAGGTGGAATCTAAATTTTATATCAACTTAGACTACATTTGGAATTCTATTTCAACCTAGATGGATTCTAAATCTACAATAATTCTGTTCCAACATATGACATATATATTTAAGAATTAGAACTATATATTTAATATGTCTTTAATATAAATAAAATAATTGATAATTTTTATAAATATAAAATATTAGACTATACAAAGTTAATTTTTTGATTCTTATAATATAAAATTTAAAAAATAACCTAGTAATCTGATTTTTAATTTTATTTTTAAAAAATTTTATATATAACAAGTATGTAAAAATTTTTGTTAATTTCTAAAAAAAATTTTATCTAGATAGTAAATATAATTAAAAAAAATTTTAAAAAATTTGTAAAATTTAATCTAGCTGGGTTATAAAAACTAATTTATTAAGTTTTTATAATCTTATAATTAAAAATAATTAATTTTTTTGATTTTAGTTTCAATTTTTAATAAAAATATTTTTGTATATTTTATATAATTTTCAAAATAGTACATAATATGAGCATAATTTAAACAAAAAACTTGTATAATTTATTATTTGCTATATATATAATTTGTTATCAAAATTTACTCCATATAACTAATAAAAAATTCTTTAAGTTTATTTAAAGTTTGAGTAAGTCTTTATATTAGGATTTAAATTTAAACAATTATATAATAAAACTGTTCAAAAAACTTTTAATTAGTATATAAAAAAGCAGTTTCTTATACAAACTTTTAAAAAATAAGTAAGTTAGAAGTATAGAGTTAAAGACATACCCTATAGAACATATCTTTTAACCAAAAAATATATTCTTAATATATAATATAATACTATTATATAATTGGTTAATTATTAAATTAGTCAATTAAAATTAAAGCTTACTATTGCTAATTATAATAATATATGATATATATATAGAGATAAGTATCATGTATATTTCAGAATATATTATATTGCATAGTGCATGTGATCTGCATAGTATATATGGTGTGAATAGTTAGATTTACATGCTGAGTGATGTAACAATTAAGCAATCTTTTATTATTATAAAAAACAATTATAGTAGCAGTACATATTTATTTATTATATTGTTATATAAAATAAGCATTAAATACACAATTTATATATTTATTTATTTATTTTCACTTTCTATTCCTTTACTATATATCTCTTTGCTATCTGTTTTATTATTAATTTCTTTACTATCAATTTCTTCACTATCAATCCTGTTAAAATTTCTATTTTCACTATCTATTGATATATTTTCTTTACCTAAATTATTAACTGATAGATCTAATAAAACAATATTACTATTTTGATCTAAGTTTTGTTGTAATCTACTATTAAATCATGCTTTAGTTTTTAATATATCAGGAAATTCTTTTCGTAAACAGTTAAGTTTGTAATTACTATAAATATAAACCAACTTTAACATATATTTATTAGTTAATTATGCTCTTTTCTTATTATGAATATAAGAAAAAGCCGACCAATTTTGTTTAGAGGCTGCTAATGAAGAAGAGATTGAAAGTATTTTAATTGCAACTTTACATAATTTGGAAACTGAATTCTCAAAATTGAGTTTTCACTATTCAATTGAATTAACTTTACCAACAGTTTTCCATGCTAATTAAATATTAAATACTCCAGTTTTGGTTTTATATTCAGTTAATTGCTGCCAAATTATTTTTGTATTATCTGGATAATATCGTTAAATAAATTGTAATATTACTGATATACTGTTTGTTAGAAGTTTTTGTTTGTAATATTGTAGAACCAAAAGATATACAACTAATATAACTAGGTGGTATATTTTTTTTATCTATTTTGCAAAATATTTTTAATTTTATCATTTACTATTAGAAAAAGTAATTTTGTATTAATATAAAAAATAGCTAAAGCTATTAATTTTACTATTATTTACTATAAGACTCTAGTTGTTTATGATATTAGAAATAAAATAATACTAGCAATGGTATATTAGATTTGAATAATAAAATACTAGCAATAAATTTATCCAATATTAAAAAAAATTTCTTAATATTTTTTCAAAAAATTTTATCTTCAATGATTCTGTTAATTGATTTTAGCAATTTATTACAATTATTGTATACTATTTCTGTAATAGCTAAACTTATTTTGTAAAACTGAATTAAGACATGTTGTCGAAGATTCCCATCTTGTCTTAACAGAATATTTTAATGATATTCACCACTGATATGTTGCTAATTGGTAACATTTTAAAATCATTATTAAAATCTAGTATAAATAAAAATATAAAACAATTGTATAAGCATTTTTTAAAATATTAAAACACCATGATATCTTTATAATATTACTAATCAAAAAATTTAAACTATAAGGGTGTGGTGACATAGAGTAGTGGTTAAGTTGTCATCCCCAAGCAGCAGGTCTAGAGTTCGATTTTCACCAGAGACGTTTTTCAAAAAATAGGTCTGTGTTCTGGTAATATTTATTCAACGATTGGTTAGGTATATCACCTGTAACCTTGGTACCACTATCTTGTTATAGAAGCTTTAGAGCGATCTAAATCCAAGGAACCAGAATATTTGAAACCCGTTTGGCAAGACCTGAGCTAGAAGTAGTGAAGATTTTCAACAATACTACAGAAAATCAGAACTGGAGACAGAAGAACCGAACAAACAACCCTGGGGCAAGAAGGGTCTACCAACCTGGCCACCGAAGTCACACTGGAAGAAAAGGTCTGATGCTACAGAATTTAAAACCAAGAGAAGTAAAACCAAAAGCACTTAGAGCCTAGATACAGCAACCCTTTCAGGCTAACTGGTTTAGTAGTTGGAGAGAGATCGGTATAAGGGCTGGTTAGAAGTGGGTATTGGGATCAGAATGAACCTTATAAGAGCAAGGAGTAGATATGGTAGCAATGCAGAAGATCGCAAGTTCTAGTCCTCAGATTGGGGCGTAAGTACTGAAAAATCTAGGTGATATATGTATGTGGTATGGACCACTCTGGTAGATTTACCACAAGGATAAAGTAGTTCTAAGGGGCCTTAGCAGCAAGTACTCTTCCGGAGAAAGTATCTGACAACGCTAAGTCGATCAGAGGGTTTAAATAGGAATCCACAAGCGGATCTTAGGTATGGCAATTGGTGAGTAACTATAGATAGAAATAGATATAGTGAAGCTCTTAATTAGACAATGACTAAAGTTATACGTATGATCAATTGTACTCTCGTTAATGTAACAAAGTCAAGAAGTGCCTACTAAGTATCTCGATAATTGAACTGAGAAGTTAATAAATCATGCCAGACCTCCAAGTGGTCACCTTAAAATTTAAAAAAAAAAAAAAAATTTAAACTGTAAGCTATATAGCCCAAAAATATAATCCTAGAATATTTTAATTCTAGTAACTACCAAGCCTTTTTTATCACAGAAGCATTATCTGTAATTATAGTTAAAATTTTAATTAATCCAATTTCAATAATTATTTTTTCTAAATTTTTAGCAATAGCTTCTCTGGTTTGACATGTTTTGCCAATTGAATATGCCAAAAAAAACTAGTTTTGGGGTTGTGATAATATAATTGGTCTAATATTCTTGCTCCAAATTCGACAATATTTATTAATTAAAGTTTCAACATTATACTTGGTTTCATTAAAAACACAATCTAATAATTTTGTAAATAGTTTTTTCCTATTAGATAATTTAAATGCTGGTCTTGTTTATTTCTATAAATCTTTAATAGGTTTTATTTTTGGTAATAACAAAATTAGATTATAAATAGGTATGGCGACTTAATGAAGTGATAAAGTTGTCACATCTCCAAGTAGTTGAGTACAAGTTCAATTCCTATTGTAAATAAAAATTGAATTTTGAAAAACAGATTTAGTAACTATTGTCATAGCTAGAAAAACTCAAGACTCTGTAACTATGGTCATACCAATTCATCAGAACTGGAAGATCTCAAGCATTTGTGTAATATATGAGTTATATGAATAGGTCTTCGAATTGCAGAAAGCCACAGGGCTGATACAGTGATAGGATATTTGCTCAACAAGTTCTGAATAGAGAGGTAATACAGATCTTTAATGATACTATGTAAAGGATTATTATCAGAAGAACTAGCAAAAACTAAATAGAACGGAAGTATTTGTTAAAGTACTCTACCAACCAGGCTGCTAGAGGAGTAACTGGAAGAAAAAAACCCAACTGTGAGAACCAAAAGCAGGTTATAGCCCTTCTGAACTATCTAGATTAGTAGTTTGAGATAGTCAAGAATACTGTAAACAGTCTGTAATATGTGTATCAAGATTTGGGTAAACTCTATAAAGGCAGAAGTAGGTTGTGTAGTAGTGATCAGGCCATAGTACCCAATATGAAAACTGGAGTACAAGTAGCAGGTCTTGGTCTATACATATCAACTGAAGACTAGATCAGCCGAATTGTATATACGGAAGGCTCTAGCAGGTTTGCCTCGAGGATAAAGTGCTCTTGGAGGCAAAGGGCCTGTCTTAAAGTTTTAAGTCAGTATCTAAAATTAAGAGCATCTGCATTAAATCCTTGCTTGATTAATATTATAATCATATAGATGTAGAGAATTTAAATAAATAATTCTCTAATCAGGTTATAGATATGATATCTAGTATAGAACTTAGTAATAGGGGGAGGGCCATTTATCACCTGATATTTTGCTACTAAGAGGCTACCCCCTTCACCCTACCTGATTATAAATACTATATTTTAATTGACTAAAATTTTTTAAAAATTTAAAAAAATTTAAATTTCAATATTGAATAACTTTTGAACTAGTGGTCCGTTTTGGATAATTTTACCACCAAAATGTTCATCTTAATAAGACGATTCTAACAAGACCAAAATCATCAAAATCCAATCACAGGATCCTGAGATCATTATAGATTTGTATTGCTTTAATTATATCATTTATATATATATATATATTTTTTTTTTGGTATTAAGGTGAGGCCTTGCTTGTATCTTTATTAGTAATTTAAAAATAGTAACTACATAGTGACTATATAGAAATACTACTATTTGTACAAGTACAAAT
>CAJVQC010001543.1:0-10039 GCA_910592285.1 Racocetra persica
CTGCGCCATCAATCAATTAATTGAGTTCGAAATATTGCAATTAATTGCCCCCACAATCAATTATTCGGTAGGCCTGCGTACAAGACACTAAAAGTACTAAAAAATATATGCGATACAAGCAAGTATCTTCACAACAAGTGTACCCCCCGATACACAAATATCCTTTCAAATATACCTTATTCCCACTAAACAAAAGAAGTACTTCCTAAACTCTCTCTCCCTATTTACAAAGATCATCGTTATTTATATACATTAGGCTTAAATTAGCTATATACTATTTACGTAACCGTAGTATAGCTTAATATAACAATATAAAAGTCTAATTAAAGTAACCTATAACTATACTAAACTATAAGGTTACAAAAAGCTTATTTATAAATGTTACATTATTTTTCGTCACAACGAATATGAAATGTCCGATTTTGTGCAACAATCCAATTTTTTTAACAGGGATGTTATGCAGTCTATTCTAAACTGATAAACCGCAGTTAGTCTTAAATTCGGTTTAAAACAGAAAAAAAAATCCGCTTTCAGTTTTAAGACCAGTTACTTTGAACTACAGTATTAAAAATGGACTAAAGCGATCTGATAACGATTAAACCAGTTCATTAATATTTGAATTCTAACCTTGGTTCAGTCTCACTTTCAAAACAATTCTTAGTTACATACAGTTATATCCAGTGTTTAAAATTCAAATTTAAATTAATGTTCTCAAAAGAGCTTAATTTAAATTTTTAATGTTCTCAAAAAATTTTTAATGCTTTTAAAAGGTTGTAATAATTCTGATAACTCAAATTAAAAACCAGCCCAAGACTCTATGCCTACTCGAGTCAAGTTACAATTATTGTAGTATTACTTGATTTTATAAAATAATTTTATAATAATAAAATTATACAGTATCTAATATCACGGATGATCGTGAAATCGGATGATAGTGAAATTTAGGGGTCTCAATTTGAAAATATAAGCCCTACCAAATCCACCTACACTCTTTTACTAATAACTCTAACCCTAATCCTAACTTAACTATAAAAAAAAGCCGACAAAAAAGACCCCAAAAAATTTTAAAAATCGTACATAAAATAGATCCAAATTTCACTATCATCCGATTTCACGATCATCCGTGACATCTAATACAAATTTATAGATACAAAAATACAACCAATTTTGGTTCAGGTCGACCCTAAACTCGAATTGAATAGCCCATTCGGAGCACTAGTTCATTATGTTGAATCATATTGAATATTTTTTTGAGAACATTTTGAAAGATTAAAATGTTCTCAAATAAGAGAACTTTATCTTAAATATAAATGTTCTTAAAAAAAATTGAATGTTCTTTGTGAACCATAAGAACATCAAATTTTAATCACTGGTTATATCTCTCTAAACTAAAGCTGGTTAACCGAATACTTAATAAACTTTGTTGGAGCAAAACACAAAGCTTTAAAACATTTATAAATTTTATTAGTAAATCGGTTTATAGACATAGTAAACTTTTAAACTGAACTTTTTGAAACTTTTTACAGAGGATTCAGTATAAGCAGAGTTGACTGTATTGAAACTTCAATCATTTATTGTTTAGTAGAAAACTTAAACCATTTATTGTTTAGTAGAAAACTTAAACCATAAAGCATTGGGTGGTTAATATCTAATGGGATTAAAAATATGTCGAATTTCATTTAATTTGTATATGGCAGATTTTTTATCAAAAAATTATGGCATAACTTTTATATCAAATAATTAATAAACTATTTCATTGAAAATTCAATTTTAACATTTTAATAGTGAATGGATTTGAAACTTTAATAGAAGGTTTACGATTTAGTAGAGGATAGATTTGTAATTTCAACAGCAGGTGATCCATAATTTCAATAGTATGTAGATTTGTGATCTATTGTGGTTTGCAACATATTAAATTTGTAGATTATGCCAATATTATAACCACCTAATTATTGCCTGATTAGTGATTGTGAATATAGATATAGCAAGCGAAAAATTATGAAAAATACTATATTATTGGTTAAAAATTCACTTTCACATGTAGAACATGATTTGCAATTATTAGAACCAGTCTGAAAAAGCTGATATATTGCATAAAATCTCTGGCTCATTGATAAATTTATGTTTCTGGTGTTGCACGACAGTGTCACACAACTACCTTATATAATATTAAAGGAAATTCTATTTTGACCCGGGTCAAAATGACCCCCTCTTAGAATTTAGGGTTAGCACGGCCAGAATTATGTTACAGATGTTTTCATAATTTCTGGGACACCTGTAAAAAAATTAGCCAGTTAATTTATTATTTCAGTATTATAGATTCATAAAAATTGGTACGTACGTACGCACGTACCGAATTTTATTAAATCTATTATACCGAAATAATAAATTAACCGGCTAATTTTTTTACAGGTGTCCCAGAAATTATGAAAACAGCTATAATGCCGGTCATGTTTTTATTTTAAAAAAACCCTGGCCGGCATCAACATAATTCTGGCATGTACTAACCCTAAAATTTTGCTGAGGGCTATTTTGACCCAGGTCAAAACAGAATTTCCTAATATTAAAGGTTCCGGGTTAATTTCCCGAAGTCCATTTTTTTCTGAAATACCATTTCACCAAAGTCGAAAATACCGAAAATCCATTTTATTAACAGGACATAATTGGATCCATATCGTTTCACCAACAATCAATTCACAGAGAAGTTTATTTCACCAACAATTAATTCATCGACTAAGTTTTTTTTTTTTAAAAAAAAAATATTGTTCTAATTCTAAACTGACCCTAACGAAAATAACCGGAATTACTTTTTGGTGAAAAATTGTCGATGAAATAAACTATCAGTGAAATAAACTGTCGGTGAACTAAGTTAACAGAAATAAGATTTGTTGAGAAAAAAGGAATATCAGAATTAGGGAGTTGGTGAAATAGCATTTCAGGAAGGTGGACTTCGGAAAAGTGAGCAACAATGAATATTAAAAATATATTTAAACCTACTAATATTTTATAATTAATATAAAATAAGCACTAAATAAATAATAGTAAATTATAATAAACTGATAACAATTTTGAATTATATAAACCTTATGATAATTTGAAATAGAACATATAGAAATTTGTTATATATATTTGGGTTAAGTGCTGCAAAAAAAAAAAGGAAAATCAACAAAAAAGAGATCTTCAGAAAATCAATTTTTATGTTGGATATTGCTAACTTGTCCCCTGGTTAACATAACCACCCTCTTATTATAACACAAAAAATAACCTAAATAACCATGTTTGATACATTAAGCAAAAATGTTCAGTACTCTAAAAAACCTTATTCTAGCTTAAATTTTATTCTAAACCTAATCTTGACTCTAATTTTAATTTTAGGTTTAAATTTTAAAAATAAAAATTTATAATAAATTATAGCTGGTTAAAATTTATAATTTTAACCAGAGGGCCACTCTAGTAGGTTTAGGTTACAGATAAATTTTTCCCTGTCTGAGCTCTTATTCTTGCATGTAATTTTAACTTTATTTGTACTGGTACAAATAGTAGTAGCTTTGTAAATCCCTACATATAGTGGTTTAATGGTTAGCCCTGACCACAAGTGGAAGCCTCGGTAACTGCGCTGTAGTAATTTACATTGTAACTATTTAAAAAATTATTAATAAAGATATGAGCAAGGCCTCACCTTAACACCAAAAAAAAAATAATAATAATTTTAACCAGAGGGTAAGTTAGTTAAATCCTTATAATTTTATGAATTTATAATATAGTATATTAACTAGAAAAATCGAAACAAAATGGACTTACGGATAATGTGCTAATTGTAGATGAGTTTATGACACATGACGATAACTCAATAATAACAATTTCTATATATACTATGAGAAAGTTAGGGCATTTCCATGGTGATACTGTATTAGTCAAAGGAAAAAATGGACACGATACTGTATTAATTGTTTTGGTTAATGATTCCCGTGACTATAAAAAAGCGAAAATTAATAAAGGTAATCATTTTATTTATTCTTGTTTATAAGATCTGGTTTACGAAATGAACTTACGATATTAATAGTCGTGTGAAATAATCTTCACTTACTGTACATATTGGCGACGTATTATTGATTTATCCCTTTAACGATATTAAAGATGGAAAACGTATTCATGTAATACCAATTGATGATACTATCGAAGGCCTAACAGAAAATTTATTTGATATGTATCTAAAACAAACTTTTTCAAAAATTTTCGACCGATAATGAAATGTGATTTATTATAGTTAGAGGCAGTGAGAGAACCGTTGAGTTTAAGATTATTGGACACGGATCATTCGGAATATTGTATCGTAAGTTCATTCACAGTGATAACTTTCAGATTAATATATAATTTCAGGTTTCGAAATATATCTATTATGAAGGTGAGCCAATTAAACGTAAAGACATAGAAGAAACAAACTTACTTTAATGATAGTAGTAATGGAATATTATTGAATATAATAACCAAAAATAGCTTATGTGGGCGACTTCGCCGCTCAACTTTAACTAATACGTAATTGAATATAACAAGTAGCGTAATACAGTAATATCGATATGTTATAAATGATGATACAATAATAATTACTAAAATTAAGAAATTTGAAAATAATGGAGTTTCAGAATCAAAAGATTTCAAAAATAAGTATAGGAGCTTAAAAAATCGAATTTGTGATCACGAAGGGCCAAATAAGAGAATGAATGCCTGATGATCCCCATTTCATGAAATAAAATTTAAATTCATTTATGCACATAATAGTCGTTGTATGTAGTTTAAACATAGGGTATATTTGAAACTTGAACTGAAAATAAATCTATAGTTTATTTAACAAAACAAATACGTCATGTTTCACTAAAATAGGGTTTAATTTTGAACTCTCCAATAGAACTCAAATCGTAAAAATAGTTTAAAATAGAATTGTAAAGTATATGAAGTATAATTAGACTAAGGTATACTAAGATATTTAAAAATTCTTTTACATAGCTTTTAGCTTTGTTTCACCCAGAATCTTTCAAACCCAATCATACGTTTTACTGTGTATTAACCTTACGAGTTATTTTATTAAAAAGAATTATTTAAGCCAACCTTTTGAAAATATATATTATATTGAATTACAACTACGTATATAAATAAATTATATGCTTCAAAAAAAACCCCCAGTTTGTTTAACCTCAATTCCGATGTTATTAGCTAGTGATCGTAATAGTGCACAACTATAATTATATTTGTATAAAATTTTTGATAACAAATTGAATATGCAAATTATGATATAATCGAACATTTCTCAAACGTTATTCTCAATGCGATTAAATAAAAATTGCAATTGATACTTGAGAGATTCATTATTTATCAAATGTTGTCGCCACTAGGTTTAGGTCTTCGTTGATATTTAAGAAATTATTGACGAAATAGTAAAATTTGTTGCTGGCAAAAAGTGGTAAAATCCGTATTTCTTTTTGGATTTTCTGGTATTTTTTTATTGCTCATAAAAACTTTTGGTGTAATAATAAAAAAATAATTCGTTGATGATGACAAAGTTACTTGAATAATCTTTTTGAATACTCAATTAATTGTAAATTTTGACAAGTTTACGGCAAAATGTTTGTAAATAACTCAACGTTTTTTTTACTAATAAAAATATTGTATTCACGCAATAAACTTTATCAAATTACGTTTATTATTTAAATATTCATCACAATGACAAACACACTTGGCCCCAGGGACGTGGGGATTCTGTGATTTACGGGAAGATTAAGGAATCATTATTTATAAACTTTATAAATAATGATTCCTTAATCTTCCCGTAAATCACAGAATCCCCACGTCCCTGCTTGGCCCGCTTAAAGTATTTCCGCTAAGTAAAATTTATTCACCGACATCTTTTGACCCATTGACTAAGGCCCTGAAGCTGAAAATTGGACTTATTTTAATGATTTGAGCCGCCTAAAATTTTCTTAAACGCTTAACCGTTTAACCGTATTAACCGTCAAGGTAATTCTGGCGCACGATAAACACAACTCCACCCTGCACTACGAAACAATCATACGGGATCATTTTGTAAATCATTAAATGACGCATTGCAAAAACAGTACAGTATATATAGATTTATAAAAAAAACTTCAATATTAGCGGAGATAACAAAAAAGGATCCTGTTTAGGGATTTTTTTACCAATCTGATAGTTAGGTTATATATGTAAGTTGATTTTGGTAGGGTTTTATATTTTTAAATCGAGATACCTAATTTCCAGCTTCAACAATTAATTATAATGATTAATTTTTGTTTAGATAAATTGATAAATTCATGAATTTTAACAATTTTTTGAGAACATTTTGAATTATTACATAAAATTACAATAAAATCGTAAACAAAAATTACATAATAATAACCCAAATTTACAATTTAAGAGGATATAAAAAAAACAAACGTGAATTAAATAAAGCTTTACACGATTTACAACGAATTAATTCAATTTCTAATAATAAATGCAAAAATCATAAATAATAAATAAAATAAAATAAAAACCACGTAACATTTTTCACAGAATTTCCAATATTTATCAAGAATCACACTTGCACTTTGGTTAGAAACTTTTGTCAGAATCCTATTCGAAACTTTGATCAGGATCCGAGTCAGAACTTTGATCAGGATCCGAGTCAGAACTTTGATCCGAATCAGAACTTTGATCCGAATCAGAACTTTGATCCGAATCAGAACTTTGATCCGAGTCAGAACTTTGAACAGGATCCGAGTCAGAACTTTGATCCGAATCAGAACTTTGATCCGAATCAGAACTTTGATCCGAGTCAGAACTTTGATCCCAGTCAGAACTTTGGTCCGAATCTTCTTCAAATGTACGACCAAAGTCTTGAGTCCAATAACTACCAGAACGTCCAAAACCACAATCCACAAAATTTGGATTTAAAATATTACTTCTATGTGGTGGAGAATTCATCCATCTATAGTATTTAATAAAGAATAAATTTTAAAAATCCTGTTAAAAAATAATACGAAAAACAAATACGAAAAATTAATAATAATAATAATAATAATAATAACCCATTCATAACCGCATCCTCATTCGGAAATCCACTAGCTATATTTTCCCCAAGTGCATTCCAATCATAACCAGTTTCAGTAACTCTGGTCGGAAAATCACCATCTTCATCATCATGTGTTAAAGTATCAACTCTTCTCATATATTCACTGTGATGTTGAGCCACACCATTGAGACGACTGAAAAAAAAAAAACTATATTAGTATACATAGTATATTTATATATCTAGTATAGAAAAATTAAAATGAATTATGTAATTAAAAAAAAAAAAAGAAAATATGAGATCTCTTGCAGTAAGTATAGGTGATCCCACTTTATAATCAACTTTATATAATCATTTTTACATAATCAAGTTGATTAATAATAAGGTTTATTAAAGAGATTCACCTATACTGCAAGAGATCAAAAATATATATGTATATAATATTGCAATACATATTATATAAACAATACAAATTCATAAAATTTACCTATCCATTTTAAGTGGAGGTGCACCTGAATTACTACGCGCATCATTAACTAGTTGGAGCATATAGTCTCGATTTATACCTCCATAAACAATTTCAAAAAATAAGCAAAATGCCAAGACAAATAAATATTTAATCACTACCATTTTTGATATAGTACGTGATAATGTATTATATATAAAAAAGCGGTGGTTTTTCTCAAAAAGAAAAAGGCTATCAAAGCTTAGGAAAAGTTAACGTAATTGGGTATTTTCTTAGCCTCGATGTTTGTGGCTTCGTCAAAAATTTTCTTTGGAAATGTCACTTTTTAATTCGTGACAATAAAATGATATAACAAAATGTTGAGAAAAAAAAAGAAGTATTTTATCAAAGAATTATCATTTGGTAAGAATGTGATACTCTCAACAACTTTGTTTTCTCGAGTCTATCAAAGACTTACAAAGTAAGTAGAAGAGACTTGATTTTGTAAAAATTTTTTTGGTTAGGATAACATTTATATTTTGAAGGGAAATGTTGATGTAACAATAATATTAGCTGTTGCGCTATATTATATGTACATATATGTAAGTTACAAGATTAACCAGATTGGTATTAAAAAGTACGAAAGTAGATTTCTCACATCCTGATTTACGTATAGGTAAAGAGATTTTTGATTTACCAAACAGGTTTTACATGAAGCGTAACAAGTAAGAATATAATTAATTCTAGTGTAACGAGATACAATTATTTAACGTATCCAAATTAGCATTTGATTTAATGAAACGAATCATTGTCTTTTGATACAAAAAAAATTAAAGTTAATTATTAATGTATACATAAGTATATCGGAATTGAAACTTTTTACCAGATATACAAGATACACATTAATTTGTGAAATTAAAAAAAGTAAACTAGTAAAATGGTCGTATTAGTCATGTTAATCGACATTACAGCATTAATTAGCGAATCTGCACAAATACCGGATGTTTTGTCATGTTGTGATATGTGACTCAAACACAGACCGACTGAAAACAGAGGATCGCAGATTCGTCGATTAAGATCCCATCATTTTTGCAGGTTATTAAATAATAAATAATGGTTTATCACAGAAAGGAGAATTAGTTATCGATGTAATACACGATTGAAACAAAGAAAATAAATGTATAATAAAGTGTAACAATGTAATAAAGTGATAAAAGTGTAACAAATGTAATAAAGTGATAAAAGTGTAACCAATGCAATAAAGTAATAAAGGTATAACAAATGCAATAAAATGTAATGAAATATATATTGGTTTATACAAATTGAAATTTACATGCATCAGATACAAGAAACCAAAAAAAAACATCAGATAAACAAATGTTACAAATGCTAATGCTAAAATTCAATCATCTTTAGGAATCATCTTTAGGAATGTTTATCGCTTTCATCTTTAGAAATGTTCGTCGTTTTCATCTTTAGAAATGTTCATCGCTTTCATCTTTAGAAATGTTCATCTTTCGAAATGTTCATTAGAAATGTTCATAAAGTTTTTTTTACTATTCCCCCGATCACTATTTCACTACTTCAAGAAATATTACTAATGTATTATTTTTCTTTAATCTTCACCTTACTTAATGCTATCTCACTTTCAGCCACAAAATTATCAGTGTCAATGTTAATTTCAATATTGTATAGGTTATAATTTAACTCTTTTACACTATTATTGCTACTATTTGCATTGTTCAAAAAATCACTACCTATAGAATTAGTTGTTCCATATTTGTCAAAAGTCTTGTGCGCACAAAAATGCGGACTGGAAATTGTCGATGATGAATGGTGATGACGATTAGAATAAAAAGCGTTATGATTGTTATTATTATTACTGTTGCGATTATTATTATTCATCTTATTGTTGATAGTTTGTTGAGAATTTCTAACACCGATTGAAACTGTTGATGAGGATGGTGGACGTGAAGATGATGGATGTGATGACATGGATGATGGGACGTGCATGTTTCGAGAACTGGGATAAAAACGTTTGAGGAAATGAGAGGGTGACTCTGCAAAGGACCAGCTCACGTTTGAATCGACATTACGAGGATGCCAACCCTCGTTCATTATATATTGGATAGCGTTACCTAATCCACCAAAGTGGACTCCTTTTTTGAAATAGTTTGATTAGAGTTATATTAGAGTTAGACGAATTGTTATAATTGTTATAATTGTTATAGTGTTATAGAAGTGTGAATTTTACCTATAACAAAGACAACGTATATCCATGAAGAGTCAATCTTTTAAAAAAAAAGATTCGTAAGAATAAAAGATAGAATAAAAGATAGAATAAAAGATAGAATAAAAGAGTTAGAGGAATACGACTACATGTATTACGAGTATTACGACTAGATGTATTTTTACTAAATTTACCTCAAAGAATTTAGCAGCAAAAAAAATTTGCACAGGAGTCCACTAAAAACATAAAAAATATAAAAAATATCAATAAATAATAAATAATAAATAAAATAATTAAATAATAA
>CAJVQC010001544.1:0-10039 GCA_910592285.1 Racocetra persica
TAACTTAATAATATATAAATTATTTTCATGATGCTTTGACCTGATATTTTGAAACCCATTTAGACAGACAGATAATAGGCTTTTTAGCTTAACTATTAACTACCAATTTTATATAACTCTAGATATAGTGAACCTTTATAACGCATTCACTCATTCTAATACACTCATTCTATAATGAACTTTTTAAATATTTATTATAGTTGATATAAAAAAATAGTAAATTGATCTAAACCTTTTAAAAATTTTCAACTATATGAACCGCCAATTCGTTATAAAGAGGGTTGACTTTAATAAAACTTAATGATATTTTTGTTAGACCAAATTTTCAGACTAGTGACTTTTTGTATATATATTTACTATAGTACTTCAATATTGTCTATATCTTGTTGAAGAGTACGAACAAATGAGAGAGGAGGTAAGAAATACAAAAAAATATTTTGAAGTTCTAGTTTTGAATTTTCATGATTAACTGGATAACAATTAAGTATATCAGCAGTATCTAATATTTCTATACTGATTTCTTCAAATTCCTTATTTTCATCTTCATTATTAGTTTCAGTCCATTCTTTAATAACTGATTCATTGCATATCGAGTCATCATTAGTATCAATATCACTGTCAGGTATATTAATTTCAGCACTCTCATTATTAGCATTTTTAGGAAAGTTTTTAGTATCATTTTTATTATCGTCAAGTATTGAAATATGTACAATATCACTTAAATTAAGCGCACTAGCTTCTGATTGCTCATTATGTGATGCTTGTTCTTTATTATTAACTAAACTAATAATTTGATTCATAGTAGCTGTTGTTTGAACTTTTTTAATATTTTCTAGACATTCTTCCTATGCCATATCTGCTGCAATTTGTGCTATCTAAAAAACTGATTTTAACTATAAAGCAAATATTAAGATTATAATTGTTAGAACTTAATTATCCATATTATATTTCTAGTTTTATTACATTATACGTATTAAAAAAATATCTATCGTTGATTGTAAAATAAAACCTACAACTAGAGATAGGCACCAAGTATATGCATATCTGCTCAGTGTTTGCAGATGATCTTACCTATATGACCTTTATGATCTGTTGGTTATTTGGTCATAATGAAAGTTGATATGACTTTATGACCTTTTAATATAGTAAGATTCATAGTAAAAAAATTTTTTACCAATTTTTGATATAACTGATATGACTTATGACCAAAAAGTCATATAATTATATGACCAAGATCATATCGAAAAATTGTTATGACTTATATCATCAGCCAACACTGCACTGCATATTAAAATAATAAATACTATATAAAATCCTAACTTCAGAATACGCATTTTGATTTCTACTTGTGACTTTTAATATTATTATATGATAAGTATGTAATAGAGTTTGAAACTAGATTTATTTTTCATATATTAAAACCAGTTTTACATATAGAAAATAAACCCAGTTCCAAACTCTAGTATGTAATAACTATATCTTGAGTAACTGAAAAAGTATAACTGATAAGATCAGTTGCATAAACAGCTAATCTAGGTCAGTTATATTTTTCTATATAACAAATTTTTGCATATACTCAATTATCCAAAAAGTTAAATAAAAACAATTTGTAAAACACACAAAATAAACTAAAAAATAATCATAACAATAAGTAAGCAAAGACCTGTACCAAAATATAGTACTTATTGGTAGTAGAATATAGCAACAATTATTTAATTTAATTTTTACTTTAAGACGATTTTGCTATGTGTTATAAAACCATCCTATATGGGAAAAAAGACGTTCATATGAAGCTGAGTTGACTTTAATACTGTATAATCGATGTGTGACTTTGCTGATTTCCTTTTGGTCAATTGAAGCAAATTCCCAATATCACAGTAAGGCCATCCTCATTACTTCATTAGTTTTCATACTTGGTGCATTATTTGTTGCTAAAATCATATCAACAGTATTATCAAACTGTTTATTATTAAAAATACCTTGCTTCATGTAATATTTTGTTAACTTTAATGTAATATGGTTGGGTTTTTTACTGAACCACGCCTCAAAGTAATACTTAATCCAATGAGCTGTTCACTCAAGACTAAAAAATTTTGTATTTGAAAAAGCCTGAACTCAAAAGTGTGGATGAAATATAACTGCTAAAAAAAGCAAAGGTTGTTCCCAATCGGCCCAACACTTTTCAAATTGTTGTAATATTGCATTGCTAAATTTATCATATTTATCTTCATACTGTTGTGCAATATATACAAATGAATAAATGACATCAAAAAGGTTTACAGCATCACGCTGAAGATAATCCAGAATACTAATAAAAGATAACAAGCAATCTGAGATCTCATAAGTATTTTTCCAAAAAGCATGGCTATTTATTGCAGATCGTGCTTTATTTGATAATTCATTCAAATTTAAATGTAAAATTGAATATGATTGTAGGGCCTGCTTACTTCTAAGAAGAGTAGCAAAACAGTAATAGTAAGAGTTCCAGCATGTAACTACTGGGTGTACAAAACTATAATATGTCTTATAAATTCTTCATTGTTCTTTATGAAACGAAGAAATTGCTTTTGAATGACTTTTATTAGTAAAGTATACCACAATATCAATTGCTTGTTTTGAGATACATTTGTATTCTGATAAGTATTTAAAAATATCTCCAATGCATAAATTAGCTTGATGTGCAAAGCAAAGTAAAAATACGATGTCTGGTCTTTGTAATCGTATTTTACGCCTAATAATAAATATTAAAAATAAATAATTAAAAATCACAAAAATAGTAATAAATAACACCTATTCTAATTTTCTCAGGTATAATTAGAATATTACTAATATAAGACAAAAGGTATTATGACGGGTGAGTAAAGTGATAGATCAAATTATATTGAAGATAATATTTAGATTTTTCAACCATTCAATTCATCTTACCAAGACAAATCGAACGATATAAAAAATACTCAATTCTTATCAGTAGGTTGCAAGATAATTGTACAAAAAATATCCTTTGATTAGAGTGACTAATACTGCAATAGCTGATTGTTAATTTTTTATGTTGATCTATCAATTTGCTACTACTTTACCTCCTGAGCATTGAAGTTACTTCACTAATAAAAGTTGTGTAAATACAAGTTAACTGGCTTTTTTTTTATTTGAGTTTCACTATTAACAAATGCCAAAATACCACCTTTACCTTATTTAATAGAATAGTTAAGGTAAGGAACCTCAGATATAATTAGAATCAATAACATACTGTGCTGAGGCATATGATTATGTGCTATCAGTGACTATAGCTACTATATTTAGATTTTGGTTTTTTGCTCTTTCTAAAAAAGTTTGAATTGTGTTTAATACATTGCTGTTTTTTGGTAGCACCACTTACATCTTCAGCACCCCATATAAATACATTATTTGATGCTAAAAGAATAACTGCACCTAAAATTTCTTGACATCGCACATTTTTCCACCCATCAAACATAATTGTAATGGGTTCCTGCATTTCTGAAAGAGTGGACATTTAAGAATTATCTATTTTTTGGGCATATTCAGTAAAAATTTTATTACTAATTGTATATCAGTTTGGAACTTTGATAGTTGTATTAAAAAAAGCAATGAGTTTATGAAAAGTCTTGCTTCCAACAAATCAGAATGAAAGACCATTTTCAACTATCATACAAAAAAGTAGACAATAAATTCATGTTGATTATTAATTGGTGATGAACGACCAAAGTAAGTATCTAAAGGTGTGTTCTTTTTTTGGTCTGTTCGCATTCGTTTAACATTATGTAATACTGATATTAATTCTGATGCACTTGAAACCCTAGTATTAGGAATAGCAAAAAATAATTTTTATGATTGTTAACTTATTTAAAATGTTTTAAAACATTGTTAATTATAGTATTGATGGCTGAAGCTAGAATTACTGCATCTAATTGGTTAATTTTGACTTCAGCACTATTGTAAAAAAAGTACAGTATGCCCTCCCAAAACTGATCCTGCCAAAACTGATAACCTGTTATACCTAATAAAAAATCGATCTACTATGTCTGTTCTATAATTCAAACCTGATACTCTGCCATTTTTGATAACTGATATCAAATGATCAGATACCTATAAGATATCAGATTTGTCAGGCAATATAAATCATTTGATTGGCTCAGATCGAGCTTTGTATAACTAAGTAATATATAATAAATATAATCTAGCCAATTATATTTATTTATAATCACATGACTAGCAAGCGGTATCTTAAATCTGACAATCTCTCAAAACTGATACAGAAGCTGTCCACTATGCCTATTGGATTTGAGAGGGTATACTGTATCTAAATTATTACAAATATTTATAATAGTCTTTTTTTTGTAGTTCGGACTTTTTTGATTGCTATACCCCATATAGTAATAGTAAAAAACAATACTATAACATTGCTGAAAACAGTCTAAACCACTGAAAAAAGTCAATAATAGCCATATTACAAAGATACGAAAATATTTCGAAATTAAAATTTTGATCAGATATATTTCAAAAACCATATAACCAAATTTGTTAAAGTTTTTTTTTATTTGAATTCTACAGTTCTGTAGACTTTCTAAAAAAATATTAAATTTAGTCAAGCAGTTGAGATATATCTAATCAAAATTTCGATTTTGAAATATTTTTGTGTCCTTGCCACATTAGCATTATTAATCATAATACTAATATCAGTGATGATATTTTAAATTATAAAAAATTTAATATAAAATAGATTTAAATCATTAGAATTTAAATTATTTGATATTCTACCTAGTATTAAGATTTATCAAACTAATAGACATAGCCAAAGAATTATTTTATTCTCTCACATGCCTTAGTATCGCAACTGCATTTCGTGCTATCATTTCATCAGGTCTTCATATGTTATTAACTTCTGGTCTTCTTCAACCCAAAATTTATGCCAATATAGATATCGCTTCCAGTGCCATTGTACACAATCCCATCTATTAAAAAATCACTATTTTTGATAAACTTCCCATAAATTAAGACCTTCGTTTTTCTTTTTTCAAATATTTTTTCTTTGGCTTTACAAGCTTTACATATAGCTCTTTTAGTCTTTTGTGCTGGACCCAATTCGTTTTGCACATAAACATATCTTGTTAGTCTATGAGTATAGGTTTGAGGCATACTTAAAATTTAATTATGATAATGAATCGTTTATGTGATTTATGCTTGAATTATATATATGCTCTTTATAAATAATATAACTGGTCAAATTGACTATAATTAATAATAATTTAAATTAATTGAAAGTCAATGCATAAGAAAGTACATGCATTCAGATAAGTATAATCTAATCAGTTGCTCAGTTTGGATTACCTATTAAATAATTACTAATCATAACTCCATTATCAGGTTGGATACAAAGACCAGCTACACACATAGAAATAGTATTTCACAGACAAGAAGCGAGATTCGCACCCAAACCTTTCCATCCACATGCAGAATCCTGCCCTTTTGTGTAGTATCTTTAAAATTTTATGTACATTCCAAATAATAAAGTTTAATATCTAGCACTACTTCCAATTAACAATAAATATATCACGTGCGTGAAATGCTTTTCGATATCTATTTTCACAATTAGTAATAAAAATAAATTTTCATATTTGTATAACTAGACCGATTTGACCAATTTGACTGATTTGATCGTGGTCAAATTGGTCAAATTGGTCAAACTGGTCAAATTAGCTATAATTGGTTGATAGAAAGTCAACAGATCAATCATGCAGACTAGACTACCAGATTCAAACAAGCACTAATTGTCAATTTGACCTAATCAAGCAGTCAGATAAAATTGAGTCATATGAGAAAGCATATGCATTCAGATAAATATGATTTAATCAGTTATTTGGTTTCTCTAAATGCATAACTGAGGTGCAGCCAAAACATCATGCATTTAGAGCGCATTGAATTTAAGGAAGTAAAAATCTAGGCTATATATACATTTAGAGAAATCTTTCATAGAGTATGTATTTAAAAAATATGCATTAAGGGAGTCTGACTGTAATAACTCTATTGTCAGGCTGGATTCAATGATTAGCAATAAAAATAGTAACCCGCCACAGACAAGAAGTGATATTCTGTGGTATCCTTAAAATTTTATTTATATTTCAAATAAAAAATAATTAATAAAGTTTTATATCTGGCACTACTTGCCAATTAACAATAAATATATCACGTGTGTGAAATGCTTTTTGACATCTATTTTCGACAAATGCATACTTTGAGTAGACCTATATTTGTGCAACTAAACCAGTTTGACCAATCTGACCATATAATAACAATAATTGGTCAAATTGGCTATAATTGGTTGATGGAAAGTCAACAGATTAATCATGCAGACTAAACCACCAAATTCAAACAAGCACTAATTGTTAATTTGACCTAATCAAGCAGTCTATTGTCACAAAGACCAACCATATATAAAAACAGAAATAGTAACCCACCACAGACAAGAAACGAGATTCGTACCTAAACCTTTCTATCCACATGCAGAATCCTGCCATTTTGTGTAGTATTTTTAAAACTTCATATATATTTCAAATAAAAAATAATTAATAATGTTTAATATTTGCACTACTGGCCAGATACTTCCAATTAACAATAAATATATTATGTGCTTTTTGCTATTTATTTCGACAAATGCATACTTTGAGTTGATTATAATAATAAGATTTTAGATAAATTTATGTAACTAGACCGATTTGACCAATTTAACCAATTTGACCGTAGTTAAATTAGTCAAATTGGTCAAACTAGTCAAATTGGCTATAATTGGTTGATGGAAAGTTAACGGTTCAATCGTGCAGACTAGACCACCAGATTTAAACAAGCACTAATTGTTGATTTGATCTAATCAAGCAGTCAGATAAATAGAGCCGCATGAGAAAGCATATGCATTTAGATAAGTATGATTTAATCAGTTGCTTGGTTTCTCTAAATGCATAACCGAGATGTGACCAAAATATCATGCATTTAGAGTGCATTGCATTTAGGGAGGTAAAAATCTAGGTCATGTATGCATTTAGAGAAATTTTTCATAGAATATACATTTAGAGAATATGCATTAAGAGAGTCTGACTGTAATAACTCTATTGTTAGATTGGATTCAATAACCAGTGACAGAAATAATAACCTGCCACAGACAAGAAGCAATATTCATACCCAAACCTTTCCATCCACGTGTACAATCCTGCCATTTCGTGTGATATCCTTAAAATTTCATATATATTTCAAATAAAAAATAATTAATAAAGTTTCATATCTGGTGCTACTTGCTAGTCGCTTCCAATTAACAATAAATATATCACGTGTGTGAAATACTTTTTGACAAATGCAAGTAGACCTATATTTGTGCAACTAGACTAGTTTGACCAATTTGACTATAATGATAATTAGTAATGAAAATCAATTTTCATACTTCAGGTAAATTTGTATAACTAGACCGATTTGACTAATTTGACCAATTTGACTGTGGTCAAATTGGTCAAATTGGTCAAACTAGTCAAATTGGCTATAATTGGTTGAGGGAAAGTCAAAGGATCAATTGTGCAAACTAGACCACCAGATTCAAACAAGCACTAATTGTCAATTTGACCTAATCAAGCAGTCAGATAAAATAGAGTCATATGAGAAAGCACATACATTCAGATAAGTATGATTTAATCAGTTGCTTGGTTTCTTTAAATGCATAACTAAGGTGCAGCCAAAATATTATATATTTAGAGTATATTGCATTTAGGGAGGTAAAAATCTAGGTCATGCATACATTTAGAGAAATCTTTCATAGACTATGCATTTAGAGAATATATATTAAGGGAGTCTGACTATAATAACTCCATTATCAGGTTGGATTCAATGACTAGTGACAGAAATAATAACTCGCCACAGACAAGAAGTGATATTCGTACTCAAACCTTTTCATCCATGTGCACAATCCTGCCATTTTGTATAGTATCCTTAAAATTTCATATATATTTCAAATAAAAAATAATTAATAAAATTTTATATCTGGCACTACTTGCCAGTTGCTTCCAATTAATAATAAATATATCACGTGCATGAAACACTTTTCGACATCTATTTTCAACAAATGCGAGTAGACCTATATTTGTGCAACTAGACCGGTTTGACCAATCTGACCATAATGATAATTAGTAATGAAAATCGATTTTTATCAGATAAATTTGTATAACTAGACTGATTTGACTAATTTGACTGTAGTCAAATTGGTCAAATTGGTCAAACTAGTCAAATTGGCTATAATTGGTTGATAGAAAGTTAACAGATCAATCGTCAGACTAGACTATCAGATTCAAACAAGCACTAATTGCTAATTTGACTTAATCAAATAGTCAGATAAAATAGAATCATATGAGAAAGCACATATATTCAGATAAGTATGATTTAATCAGTTGCTTGGTTTTGGAATTATTAAATAATTACTAATAAAATCAGACCTTTCTAAATTCATAACCGAGATGCACCAAAACATCATGCATTTAGAGATGTATTGCATTTAGGGAGGTAAAAATCTAGGCCATGCATGCATTTAAAGAAATTTTTTATAGACTATATATTTAGAGAATATGTATTAAGGGAGTCTGACTATAATAACTCTATTGTCAGGTTAGATACAAAGACTAGCTACATACAAAGACAGAAATAGTAACCCGCTACAGACAAGAAGTGAGATTCTATCCAAATATTTCCATCTATGTGCAGAATCCTGCCATTTTGTGTAATATCTTTAAAACTTCATGTACATTTTAAATAAAAAATAATTAATAAAGTTTAATATCTGGCACTACTTGCCAGTTGTTTCCAATTAACAATAAATATATCACATGTGTGAAATGCTTTTCGACATCTATTTTTGACAAATGCATACTTTAAGTAGACTTATATTTGTGCAACTAGACCGGTTTGACCAATTTGACTATAATGATAATTAGTAATAAAAATCGATTTTTATACTTTAGATAAATTTTGTGTAACTAGACCATTTGACCAATTTGACCGATTTGACCATAGTCAAATTGGTCAAATTGGTCAAACTAGTCAAATTGGCTATAATTAGTTGATAGAAGGTCAATAGATCAATCGTGCAGACTAGACTACCAGATTCAAACAAGCACTAATTGTCAATTTGACCAAATTAAGCAGTCTATTGTCACAAAGACCAACCATATACAAAGGCAGAAATAGTAACCCGCTACAGACAAGAAGCGAGATTCATATCCAAACCTTTCCATCCATGTGCAGAATCCTGCCATTTTGTGTGGTATCTTTAAAACTTCATGTATATTCCAAATAAAAAATAATTAATAATGTTTAATATCTGGCACTACTGGCCAGATGCTTTCAATTAACAATAAATATATCACATGCGTAAAATGCTTATTTTCGACAAATGCATACTTTGAGTAGACTTATATTTGTGCAACTAGACTGGTTTGACCAATTTGACTATAATAATAAGATTTTACACTTTAGATAAATTTGTATAACTAGACCGATTTGACCAATTTGACCAATTTGACTGTGATCAAATTGGTCAAACTGGTCAAATTAGCTATAATTGGTTGATAGAAAATTAACAGATCAATTGTGCAGACTAGACCACCAGATTCAAACAAGTACTAATAGTCAATTTAACCTAATCAAACAGTCAGATAAAATAGAGTTGTATTAGAAAGTATATGCATTCAGATAAGTATAATTAATCAGTTGCTTTGTTTTGGAATTAAATAATTACTAATACAATCAGACCTCTCTAAATGCATAACCGGAGGTGCAGCTAAAACATCATGCATTTAGAGAGGTATTGTATTTAGAGAGATAAAAATCTAGGCTATGCATGCATTTATAGAAATCTTTCATAAACAGAGAATATGCATTAAGGGAGTCTGACTTTAATAACTCCATTGTCAGGTTGGATACAAAGACCAGCCATATACAAAGACAGAAATAGTAACCTGCCACAAACAAGAAGTGAGATTCAAACCCAAAC
>CAJVQC010001545.1:0-10032 GCA_910592285.1 Racocetra persica
TACACGATCAAGAAAATTCAAAACAAGTATTTGTTTTGTCAAAAAGTCTATAACTCAAAATTTCGTATATGCAACTACTTTTTGAGTCTTAACAAAAAAAATTTCTTGCAAGATTTTACTATAAGCCCATCTTTTATAACTATCTTAATCTTACTTTAATCTTACTTTAACCTTATCTAACGCTAACCCTAATCATATAAAAAACTATTGTTTTGATTTCATGTTATACCTAATTTTATGGGAGTGCGTTTAGTGTTCTGACCTAGATGGCCATCACCCGAGTCACCTGTGGGTAGATGGGTGACCCAGGTTTAATTATGGTCACCCAGGTGGCAACTCGCAGGTTACCTGTAGATCAACCCGCAGGTTAAACCAAAGAAGTATCTTATTTTTTTTTTACAAATCTATATTAAAATCATTGGATTCATTGTATTTAAATTATTTTTTAATCATATAAACCATTTGCATTGATCACTCTGCTGTTCTTTTAAGATCAATAGTTATAAAGTTAATATATTCAAATATTGGAACTAAAAACACTCAATGATATGGAATATCCAAATAATTTATACAAGATACATAAATAAGATTTTATATAAGAATTATTTGAAGTTGCCTATACAAATAGAATTAGAATTATCTTATGTTGTATTTAATCTTCTTTAATTCATTCGAATGATATTATTCATTATGATTTATATAAATATCAGTAATTTAGGATTTGTAACAATAACCTGGCTAAAAAAAATATAATAGTATAAAAAACTACCTTTTAAGACCTTAAAAAAATTTTTTTAAAAATGGCTATAGTACCTAAACAATTAAATGCTTTTTCAAGAAAGCTACTCCAGTATGACTATAAAGATCATTATAGGTGCTCTTCAGATAACCAACACTTTATGAAACTACCTTCTGCGTACTAATAAAAGATTTCTCATAAAATTTTGATACAAGATAAGTCCTACTTCGGTCATAACTCTAACTTTAAAATTTTGATTATTTGTCAACCTTTCATGGTTCTACTAGGGTAGCTTTTTAAGCAAGCCTTAAAAATTAACAGACTTTTGCTGCATAAAAATTTCGTCTATTAAGATTAACAAAAAACAAAAAAAAAATGAGACTACCTGACTAAAACTTCGAAATGCCAGATAAGCAAAACTAAAAATCAACTTCATGTAGTATTGTCATCCCAAGAGGTAAATATTTTGAAATAGTTGATTATACTAAATAATTAATATAAATGAAAAAATAAGAAGTATATATGATATGATGCTAAAAATCATGAATAACTCCCCTTAGAGTTCCAACTACTAGCCAAATTATATGTTAATTGTCTAGAGCAGACAAAAGGTTGCTAAGTAGTTCTCTTAAGTTTCTTGTGTTATAAAAGTTATTATTGTATTTCATTTATCAAATTTTTTGTCCCTGTGATTCGTATTAGACCTGTTATTTTACTAAAAATAAAAAAAAAAGCCAAATTGATAATTGAACTCCTTTTTATATAAGTGATTACGTTTGTGATTGACCCTATTATTATATAGTAACTTATATAATTGTGATTAAATCATGATCCAGTAACACATAATTCCAAAATTCGAAACTTGATAATAATTCAAAAAAAAAAACAGAAATATATTAGTAAAATGAATAAAAGAATAAGAAATAATAGACCAAATACTTAACTTTGGACCTGTAGAATTTGACTGGTTAATTATCACAGGTAATTAACCATTTTTTTTATATAAATCGCAGGTTACCCAGGTGACCCACCTGTGGGTGACCTGTTTGTAAAATCTCTTGTATCACCTGGGTTACCCAGGTGACCCACCTGCAGGTAACCCGAGTTTAGATTTTTGAGATGGATCGGAACACTAGATGCATTACAATGCATATACGTAAAATAATAAAATTTAATTTAAAATAATAATTTTTGTTGTTGAAAAGTTTGTTTATTTCATTAAATAGAAATATCTAAACACTCCAATCTTATTATCTGATTTCAAAATTTGATATACGAATAAGATGTTTTAAACTCTTAATTATTTCTAAAATATACTTTTTTTTTTAATTTTAAAGCTTTATAGTTTTACAATTCTCTCATATATAGTATAGTTTTACATTTTAGAATTTTTTGAATAGGACAAAGTATTTAAAACAGTTTTTACGATTGAATAAATTGAAACAACTTAGCAATCCTTTTTTATTTGTTTTGTAATAAAAACTCTTATATAATCTGATTTTTATACATATTATCTTTTTACTTAACGTTATTATATATATTTTTAATTAAAACTTATTTACTTGCTTCCATTATGCCTAATTGTTAGATAATACTATTATTGGACACTATGCAGAATTCTACAGGGTCTAGCCATCTCCTGATCAAATTCTGGCCCAGATACTTTCTCATGTATAATGATAATATCATGATCATGCAGATCATGATATTATTATTATAGTATACCAAATAACTATATATTATCTGAAATATGATCAATATTTTTTAGAAGTATTACAACAACTAATCAAAATGAACTTTTTCAATACTGCATACGGATCAACAAATTTTCTTTCGCTACATTCTTTAAAATGTTAGAGATTATTAATTTATCTATTCGGTAAAAAATCTGATACAAAAAATTAAAAAAGATAAAAAATATTTTAGATAATAAGTAATAAATATAGGAAGGCAAGCATAAAAAGGTAAAATATATCATTATTTTAACGCTCAAATAAATTTTTTTTTTAAAAAAATGGTACTAACATGCTATTTTTGCTACTATTACAATTATACAATTATAATTACAATAATAATTACGATTACAATTAATAGTACCGATTAATAGTAAATAATAAAATAATAGTACCTTAAAGATTTTTTTCAAGTAGATCTTGCTAAAACAGAGTAAATATTTTGATGTTCTATAAGCAGTGTCTTTACAGAAACTCAATATAAAAAAGTTTAAGTAACAGGTTATTATTGCAAGAGTTACTATTTATGTATATTTTGTATTACTACTTGTAAATACACAACTATTTATATATATTTTGTATTACTATTTGTAAATATACAAAAACAGTCTAAATAAGAAAACAAAAGATCAAACTTATAACTGTGTTAATTTATATAATTAGTATATCTAAATAAAAAAACTTTAATTCACTATGACCCAGAAGATATTATTTAAGAAGAAAATCTCAAGCAAACAAGCTACTAAGAATAAACAAAAAAAAAAGTCAGAGCTTGTATAGCTAATAGTTCTTTTGAGTAGATGGATAACCCTAGAAAAAAAGAACCTCAAGTTTTGCAAGCTAGTAGATGATATATAAAAATTTAAAACTTATCAATCTACGTTATAAAACTTATATAGAGAAGATCCAAAACTAGACTTGAAAGACTATTAAAGATCTAAGAGGATAGTAAAAAATCTTTAACAAACAAAGAAAAGAAAAACTAGAAAAAATTAAAAGTGAGAAAATAAATAGAAATATTAAAAGAAGATACCAGATGATTAATAAAAAACAAGAAAAGATATTAGCAAGTCTACTTAACAAGCCAATCAAAAAAATCAAAATTGATAGATTGCTCAAAGAAGATAACTTTTCAAGAAGACTAATTACAAACCCAAACAGAGTTTTAGAAGAAATATGTAAGCATTTTAAGAATCAATTTAAATCAAAAAACTTTCAAGAAAGTATTTTGGAAGGAGATTAGTATAGAAATTATAGTCCAAAAAAAAATACAAGATACCTGATACAAAGATTTAAACAATGATATCTCAGAAAAAGAATAGATAGAAATGCTTGCAAATCTAAAGATGAATATAGCATCAGAAATTTTAGATATCATTTATATACTGATCAAAGCAGCAAGTGAATGAGCCCAAAGAGTATTTAAAACTATAGCAAGTATTTGTATAAAAACAAGAAAAATTTCTAAAAAATAGAAATTATCTCAGATCTACTCAATATTAAAGAATGAGGACTAGCAATATAATTTGAACAATATCAGACCAATTGCATTATTAGAAATCTTTTGAAAATGTATGACCAAGGTACTCACAAAAAGACTTGCAGAAATTCAGTTCAAAAAAAATATATTAAAAGGCCCAACTTTACAGGTCTTCTAGGTAATTCCACAGAAAAGCCTGTATATATTCTTAATACAATTATAGAAGATGCAAAAGACAACAAGAAGAAGCTGTAAATTATATTTCAAGATATGAAGAAAACATTTAATTCAGTATCACTTGAAGCTTTACAGAAAGCATTAAAAAGAATCAAACTACCTGAGATCACAATTAAACTTTTATTAAACCTTTTTGTAAACAGATAATTCAAAATTATCATGGATCTGAATTCAACAAAATTCTTCAAAATTCAAGAAGAGATTGAACAAGAGGAAGTAATTTCATTCTTAATTTGGAGAATATTTTATGATCTTTTTCTTAAAAGAATTCAAGAAGATACTAGTTCAAGCTATACTATAGATAGAGTATCCAAAATTATACTGCTAATGATAGTAAATTATATTTGCTAATGATATGAAATTATGCTTTTTATGCTAATAATTTTTTTTAAAAATTAATTTTTTAGTTTTTATAATATAAAATTTTAAAAAATTATATATTAAGACTATATAAACTTAATAAACTAGTTCTTATAATATAAAATTTTGAAAATAACGCAGAAATCTAACTTTAATTTTATTTTTAAAAAATTTGATATATAAAATTTTTTATAAATTTTTAGAAAAATCTACCTGAATAGTAAATATACTTAAAAATTTTTGGTAAAATTTAATTCAGCTAGGTTATAAGAACTGATTTATTAAATTTATATAGTTTAATTATATTTATTCTAATTTTTCTTTATTAAAATATAATATATTAAGTTTTTCTAAAGATTTTTCTGAAAGAGCATGATAATTATTATCAAGAATATTTTTATAATCAGAAAAACTATATTTAATATCTATACCTGATATTGGTAACTAGATTATATATGCCACCAAAATAGGTTTTTAAAAAAACTCTATTTCGTCTCTATTAGAGCAATTTGGAATTTTTTATATACAAGAGCAAATCTAATTTAAGTAGTTATATTTCTTATAATTTTGTTTCTTCAAAAAAAGTGTCAAAAAATTTCATCTTTTAAGTAAAATAGGTCAAAAACAATTTCAGCTTCAAATTTTAATTTCATATCCTGAAACCCAAAATAATTTCATTAGCATATATAAACTAGATATAAACTAATGCAAGTTTGCTAAGATTTGTTTATCATATATTATTTTCTAATATAAATCTAAATTTAAGTTGTTATCAAGAACTTCTTCTAAATTACAATAAATTTCCTATTTATTGATTATTTCATTTGTTAGATTTTTTAATTTTGAAATAGCTATATATAATGAAATATTATGATTAATTTGTTGAATACAAATATAACGTGAATTAAAACAATGAATTGCTTGAAATAATGTAAGTACAGGATATTGATTAATATGTAATTCAAATTTTTCTAAAACTTGAGAAAAGGCTTGTGCTAATATTTTTTTTTGTTTCATTAATATCATAACCTTTTTTACTAATATCTTTCATTGCTTTTTGAGTTAATATTAGATTTGTTGCTTTAGCTTTTAATAAAGCTTTAGTTATTTCAATTCGATTATATACATATGGTACAATTGGTTAATTTTGAATTTTAAAAAATTCAAAATCATTAACTAAGCTAAATAAATAAATAATATAGTTAATAATATTAATAATATTACTAATTATTTAATAATTAAATTATTAACTAACTTTTATAAATTTGAAGTTAAAAATGAAATAACAATATCTATCCAAAATAAGGCATCTTGATCTTTAAAAATATTAATTAGTTTTTTAATAGCTACACTACTTTCAGATAAAAAAAATTCTTTTACAAAAAAATTTGCAAGCTAATATAAATAAAAATAAGCCTAAAAAATAAATCAAAACCATGAGTTCTATCTAGTTTTAACTAGTAAAAAAGAAAGTGTTAGTTTTTTTTGCTATTTTCAAGTAGCTAATCCACCTTCTTTTTCTTGTATTTAAATTAATAAAAAGTGTTTTGATAAGTATAACAAGTTCATTAACAAGACAAAATTTTAGAAATTTAATTAATCTTTCTCTAACTAAATTATATATATAAGCTAAACAGAGATTGTGCCAAATTTTAGAATAAATTAAAAAAAATTATAAAATACTTTCTTTATATAAGATGTGCTATTACTAATAAATATAATAACTTTTTTAATTAGAACATTATAAGAAAAAAGGATTGATATAAATAGTTAAAAAATTATTACATTATTAACTACTGCTAAATACTTAGTTGCTACTAACTTTGTTTTATTATCATAACTAAATAAGACATTAATAATACTATAGCTGCATATATCAGTTGTTTCATCCATTATTACTGAAATTTTTTTTGATAAATTTCTGATTTTAAAAGATTATATTTTGAAAAAGTTAGAGATAAATATTTTTTACAAAGTTGATTTGATCTAGCAATTGCACTGCCTATATTTATGTAATTAAATATTATATATTTTAAATTAATTAATTTATATATTTAAATATTATACCAATACTAAAACTTACTATTATTACAATATTTAATTAAAAAAGATTTGATTTTATTAACTTTTTCTAAGAGAATATCAGCTTTTGAAAAGCTGTAACTAAATTAATATTAATTTAAATATTTTCTGATACTAATAAAAATAATATTAGCAGTGTAGTTTGATGAGATATTGTAGAACCCAAGCTTGATGCTAATTGGTTAAGTTGTGATTCTTTTTGAAGTATATGTTTTGCAGATTGTTAATAATTCTTAAGTGTAGAGTGTTTAGTATAATCAACAGGCTTATTACAGAAACAGCAGAAGAGTTGAGTACTATGTATAAAAATCATCAGAAAATTTCTGTTGTTGGGCATATTTAGTAGCAGTGATTGTTAGTAGCATGAAAAATAACTAACTATCTGCAAAAAAAATTAAAAATATAACAATTATTATAATGAATCAAGTTTCAATAAGTTATTAAAGATAGGAATAGTAGGGTTTGAATCCTGTAGCTTATTGGCTAAGCTCTTAAACTCCTACAGACAAGGTCAATGATTCAAGTCAGGCTGGAGGCAAATTGAATAATTTGTTTCTGTAACCTTTGGGGGCTATAATTAAATGCGAAGCCCTGTGGCCAAGTCTAAATGCAGATATGAAGCTAAAATAGGAATTTCTGGAAGAAAACCTAAATATGAAGTAATATACTACAATGTTACAGAAGACTGTGGCTATGAAAATTGTATGAATATTCTTAAAAAATAAGTAGTACCAATATTCTTGTATCTTCAAGTTTGGCAATATCAACATCCCTATATTCAACTTGTGGGGTGCTTGCTTGGAAGGGTGGTCAACAGATTGTATGAATAAGCTCTTATTTAAAAAGAAGATACAGGTACTTACTTGGGAGGGTAATCATTATAACCAAAGTTAGAAGTGGTGAGAAAAGTGGTAAACATATGACGGTCTGTAGTAAAAGATTGGCCTTATCAAAATCAAAAGCATCTCTAGCAAAGCAGAATAAAAATACTATAGAAGACTAAGATTATAGAGGTTGTCTGACGTTCTGTGTACATATAAAGATATCGAATTAGACTTCGGTCGTACCTATATAGAAGTCTATAACAAACAAGTCAAGATCTACCAACCTTTGGGTTTACAATAACAAATAGTAGTACAGCATCACTGGATTAGTATAACTCTCTAGGAATAACCAGAATTGTTCTGGTATTGTATAACAATATTCTGAAAACAAGCATTATATGGTAGTATAGCATCACTAGGGTTAGTGAACTTCCTGAATATAACCAAAATTGTCTTGAATGCTTGTGAAATATATTCTAAACTCACCATAGCAGGTAGTACTTAGAAGAACCGAAGAAGGTACTAAGTAACTGTATAATATTAAAACCTGAAGCATCTGTGGTTAAGCTGTAATAGCAGAAACTAGTTTGAGATACAGGTTAGTAGTACCTGGGCAGATAAGTAGTAGAGGTTACCTGACAATAAAATAATACTGTCATGTGATGAACCTAACTAGGCAGTAGTTTCTGGCTTGAGATACAAGTTTCTGCAGATTCTGGACCAATATCAGAATACCTTAGAGAAAATAATAATATAACACATCAAACTGGAAGATCATAAAGATCTATAACCTAAATGTTACTGATTTGGGAGTTGTACAGAAGCAAGGTAATAGAAGCAGAGAATATAAGCTTAGCTAGATATAGTAGTTTCAAGATGCAGAAGTAGCATCAGTACAGATATAATCCTCTTCTACCGGTTAGTAGTTTAATGACAATGCTTTTCTAAAGTTGAGAGGTACTCTAACTACAAGAGTTAGCCTCGGTCATAATGCACTGATAGTGCAACAAGGATATATCTGAGCACCCATTTGGGTAGCCGGGTAATGTTGTTGGATTTCTGTATTAGGTTAATATAGCCTAGTAATAGGTTGTAAAATATTTCGAACAATTATATATGTATTCTAAATATCTCTAATAAAAAATCATTGGTCTTCTTTGCCAAGTTTAAAAAAAAAAAAAAAAAAAGATAGGAATAGTATTATTACCAATTATGCTAGCTTTATTATTAATCTGTCACTATAAATAAATTTTTTTATATCTATTTATTAGATGATAAGTTACTTCCTAATTCACTAATATGAATACATTATTACTTTTATTTCTAATAGTTTTGTTAAATCCATAAATGCTTCTTCATTCATATATTTATTAGGCAATAAGGGTATGCTATTTATCACATAATATTTTTTACTTAGTAGCCACCTCTATCCATGTATGGTGTGATCACCCTAGCTTGATTCTGATTGGCCAATTTAATTAATTATTAAAAAAACTTCTTAATATTTTTAAAATTGAATAACTTTTGATATACTGGTTCGTTTTGGATGATTAACTGCCAAAATGTTTGTCTTGATGAGACAATTCTAATGAGTCCAAAATTGCTAAAATTTAATCACAGAATCCTGAGATCATTAAGGTTTTTGTACTATTTCGTATATAATAAAATTAATTTTATTATATATAAAATAGTACAAGAAACCTTAACGATCTCAAGATTTTGTAATTAGATTTTAGCAATTTTGAACTCATTAGAATCGTCTCATCAAGATGAACATTTTGGCAGTTAAATCATCTAAAACGGACTAGTAGATCAAAAGTTATTTAATATTAAAGATTTATTAAAAATATATATAATTTATATATTATATATTTTATTATATTTGATTATATACTATATTATATATATATATATACATGATCTCTCATCTGACTATGTATCCATGGTATAAATCATGTAATTTCTGGCACTCCCTAAGTTACTCTTAATTTTCTTCTTTATATCTATTTATTAGACACTAAGTTTTCTTCAATTCATTAATACAAATATTTATTTAGTTTAATCTCTAATGACTTTTTAAGCTATTAAATATTTTTTTTTATATCTATTTATCAAATAATAAGTTATTCACTGATTTATTAATGTGAATATATTACTTGGTCTAATCTCTAATAATTTAGTTAAATCAGCAAATATTTCTTCATACTTATTCATCAAATAATAAATTACTTCTCAATTTTCTAAAGTGAATATATTATTTAGTTTAATCTTTAATGACAGTATAGAAAATTTAAAACATATTAGTGATAGTATGAAAATAAAATTTAAATTATATATATAAGTCACTACTGAATTTAGTATACTAATCTTTATTTTATATTAGATAAATCCCTTAAAAGTTAATCTTTAGTATAGGTAGGTATAGTCGGACCTCTCTAAATGCAACCTCCATAAATGCAATATCTTCCTAAATATACATTTTTTGTCTTGGCTATATGAAATCATTAGTACTAAATGCATGTTCTATATTCTGCAAATGCACGTTCACTCAAAAGATTTTTTATATCATACTAACCT
>CAJVQC010001546.1:0-10031 GCA_910592285.1 Racocetra persica
TTAGCGGATCATTCAAAGATTTCTTATTTAAATGAAATCCTTGAACGTGCTTGTGGTATTTCTTTTCAACAAGCAATTTTGCTCTAACAAAAATTTTTTTTTTTCTTTTCCCTTTTTTTTTTTTTTTTTTTTTTTTGTTTGAAGAAAAAAAAAAATCTTACAGCTTAAAAAAAATTATAAAATTGAAATTGGAAAACATAATGTATGTGAAATGAAAATTTTTGTACACAAATTTCTGTAGCATAAAATCCCAATAAAAATCCCACAAAACTTGGTAATAATAACAATAATAATAACAGTTTTGGAAATACAATAAAACATATCATAGAATAAATACCTATATATCTACAACCAAAATTTGAAATTCCGGTAAAAATAAAAAATAAAATAAAATAAAATAAAAGACAATAATCACACCGAGATTTCATGATCTTATCATTATATGTTGCTATTCTAAAAAAAAGTATTTTTTTCCGTGCAAATAATTTACATGTTACAATTTCAATTCTCCCAAAATTTTTGAACACATATTTTTATATTGCCATGGATCACCAGCAACTCTGCGGAATTGTAATCCATGTACTCCAAGTAAAAGTGGAACCTTAACTATAAAAATCTCAAATCTCACAACAAGATCAGTAACATTGGCAGTGGTAGATACCGAAGGATCGTTATTAGGTTGACTCCCAGGATGTACATTAGCAGGTAACGAAAGTCGAACCTCACCATCAGCCGAGAAACGAAGATCTTGTCCTTGTGCATAGCTATCTTTGTATGAAGTTGATGATGATGTAGAAGCGGCTGAATTACCAGATGAATGACTGCCTCTACGTTCATTTCGATTAAAATGAGAGTGATGATGATTTGTGATTCCTCCATGAGCATAATTAGAAATAACAACAGACTTCAAGTCAATGCTCGGTATGTGAACACATTCAAAGCCACCTCGACCTTCACGCCACTTGACACCAATTCGATCAAGTACTCTTATAAGGTCTGATCGAATTATCGAAGGAGGTTTTGTAGAAGTTGTTGCAACACTAAATAGACCTTTTAGATACACCGGTCTAATCCATGAATCAGCAGTGCCACCTGGTAAAGGTGAGTGTGGGGAAGATGAAGGTGGAAAATTGAAATCATTGTCGGTCATTTGTTGATTTGTATTTGTATTAACACTTATGGTCACCGGTGATCCACTAGATGTACTTCGTTGATGTGTAGAGCGGTTTGCATTGGTAGAAGTAACTGAAACAGTTGTAGATTTATCAGACTGAGGATTATGTCGTGATAATGGCTCAGCCAATTGTGGTAAGGTACCAACAGGTCCTTTAACACCAGAATTCTTTGTCGTACTATTTCCACTATTTCCACTATTACCATTAACAATAATGGTAGTAACAGGTCTACTATTTCCAACAGAATTTCTTTGTTTATGACGTCGATAATCTGCTTCAGAAATAGATGTGGCTCTCGATAATATGGTTGATATCCTATGAGAGAAATGATGAGCATTTTCTTTCTTTGGACCATTTGGAGTGGATCCGTGACGACGATGTTCTGTTTGACCTCTTGATGATATGTGGGTTGGAGAAGACGGAGGTGATATGGAATCACGAGGTTGGCCAACTATAGCTAAACTCAAGCGCCTGATTAGTCCACCACCAGTATTTCCATTATCTGCTGATAGTTCATTGCTCTTTTTACCATAATTTAACTCACCACTAACTTCATCCATTGTTTCTTCGGGAATCTCTCTCTCTTTAATAGCAGGTGAACCTATTGAAGTATTATTCAACTCGCCTTCGCAGCTAGTACGTGAACGAGGTCTCGTTCCGGTAGGAACGGTTGCGCGTCTAATAACTTGCGAATTTGGGCTTGTTCCAGGTTGTGCCAATGGGCGCGTGTTGTCAAAACAAGCGTCATTTGAATAAGATGGGTCAGGCATAGAAATGAAGGGCACTTGCAAGCTATTTGTATCAAGTGAAGATGAAGAACCAAGTTGAGGAATACCACCTTGTTGCATTAAACGATCACGTTCAAGCTTTTCTTTAACGAGATAATAAATTGAGATTAATGGATGAACAGCTTGTGTTGGATCAGCAGAAATAGATCTATCTTCTTGAATCGAGACACTAGAACCCGATAATTTTCTACGATAATAATCGAAACCACTTGTTCTTTTCCTGTTATCACATGATCCACCAAAATTATTATAGTGCTGAGATCTAATAGAACTTTGATAGGAATCACTTTTAATTAGATTTTCCAAACGGCATTTTATTTCTTGTTCAGTACCAAATTCAAAACCAGTCATCCCGCGAATAACATCAGGATCTAAAGGAAGAGTGAGTGGAGTTCTTGAAGGTAAGTAATTTTCCGGAGGACCATCGTACCCTTTATTCATCCAAGGGTGATTCATTACTTCAGCAAGTGTAGCACGATACATTGGATTGGTAACAAGCATTCTCGAAAGTAGATGTTTGCAATCTTATATTAAATAATAAAATTTTAAAAAACAAAACGCATTTATTATAAATGAGTTAATAATTATTATTAATATAATGGGGACCTACCGCTACTTAACCATCCAGGATATTCAACAACGCCCCTTTTAATCTTTGCGTGTAAAGCAGGCATGCTTTGATCATCGAATGGTACTTTACCACAGACAAGAACATAAAGGACAATTCCAAAGCTCCATACATCAACTTCAGGTCCAGTATATAATTTTGCATTTAACAACTCTGGTGCAGCGAAATATAGAGAACCACAAAACGTTGAAAGATGGGAGCGTGGTGAATACAAATTTGATAGTCCAAAATCAATAATTTTAATAGAACCAGATTTAGATATAAGGATATTTTCAATCTTTAAGTCTAGAATATTCATAACATAGGTTATATTTCAGAGTTACACACTAATAATGATACTAAATAATTGAAACTTTTAAAACATTTGAAGTTAAATAATATACCTCGATGTACTATAGAATTTCTATGACAATAATCTATTTTATTAATTTATATATGTATATATAATATATATATAGTATATATGTGTGTATATATATATATATATATATATATATATTATATATATGCATATAACACATTAGTAAGATATTAATATTGATAGCATAATAACAAATTGCTATATGTTACCAACCCAATGCGCTCACTATTTGTCTGGCAAATTTCCGGGCATGCTTCTCCTTTAGTTTTCCATGGCTGATGATATAATCTAACATTTGACCACCATTAACATACTCGAAAAACATATAATAGTGGTGTGGTAGCACCATTACTTCCTTAAGTTGAACTATAAAAGGATGATTCAACAAAAGCATTATTGCAGCTTCACGAATGGTGCGAATTTCCTTATTATCATCTTTAGATGAATCCTTGTCTTTGTTATCAGGAGATTTGTCAGATGGAAGTACTCTTGGGATAATCTTAACAGCCAACTTGATAAAATACAAGAATTAAAAATGAAATTATTAATCAAGAGTAGGAGTGATGGCAGGAGGCTTGATGCGCTTTATTACAGTATTGTCATGTGCTTCATCATATAAAATAAGTTTTTTTTAAAATTCAGAATTTAAAGTAATAAATAACTGCCTATAATCACTATCATTTCTTTGCGCAAATGGAATAATTTAGAATCAAATCTTTATCTATTATTTTAATGATATCATAATTCATTTAAAAAAAAAATTAAATGAATAAAAAAATTCATTGTTACCTTTTCGCCTGTCAATGAATGTATTGCTAATTTTACTTTTCCCATGCTACCAGCGCCCAATGTTTTTGTTAGTGTATAGTTACCAAGAACTTTTTTTGGTTTAATTCTTGTACGATTACTACTAGTATCAGAAGCAGTAGCTTCACCAGTAGGATCAGAAGCTGAAACACTATGCGCGTGAACATTTGTATTTTGCTGACATTGTGATGCGTCATTAGCTGTATTAGCTGTATTAGCTTTATTAGTTGTATTAGTTGTATTTGGGATTGTTTTCTCGCCACCGTCACACTGTTGTGAATCTTCGCCAGGTGGTGAATACTCGGGTAGCTCCGAAGGTAAAGGCGAATCGCGTAATATTGTTGGGCCATTTTTTTCAGGTTTGTGTAAGTAATCCTCAATGTCTGATTCCTGCATAGCAACATCGGTCTCTAGGTTTTCACTAGCAGGATGGAATTGTTCACTTTCGTCTTCAGTCGAATAATGAGAATTATTACCATCCATACTTATGGAACAGTCGTCCAACACTCGGTGTGTTTTGCTATGTGCCTTGTGGCTTGGACTGGCATATCCATTTTCTTGGCTTGTATCTTCTATGGAAGTTGATGGTATGTATTTTTTGTTGGATCTTTATTATAATGTTTATCATCCATCGAAGTAACTTTTGGTATGGCTGTCATTGGATGTGTGGTTGGCATGTAGTTCTTGATAATGCAATAAAAGAAAGATAATTGGATTTAAAAGATAATTGTCGATTGAAAGTTCTATGAAAATATTTTGTTGAGTGAAGTTTCTCGTCACAAGATAACACTCCGTGCAGATATAAAACTTGAGTGTTGCACAAAATGAAAATAACTAAGCCGGAATTCAAAATGTGGTGCAACAATATTCTTTAATTTTATACTGTACACTGAAGTACATATATACATTACAATTAAAATATCGCCTAATGAACCTAATGAAGACATTGTACTCTTTTAGGATCCGTTTTTCACGTGCTTTATAACGAATGTTATATATAGCCAAGAAAAGATACTTTTTTCAAAGAATATTCTTGAGGATTAGATAACGAAGGAGGCGCAACTTTATTATATGCAAAGCCCACTCATCTATTCATTTATTCAATTCATATAAAAAAAATTGATCAAGATTATTTAGGTAAAGCTAATGCCTAGCTGACTGCATTCCTAAAATAGCTTTGTGTTCCGTTCCATTCGGACATTATATTTAACAATCGTACTACCGTACAATTGTACTAACTCTAAAAATATAAATTTACTAATTAATTACAGAAAAATTGATATGCATATTAATTTTTTTTATCAAACACAAATATTTATTTATATCGTTATTCAATCAATCTATCGAATTTATTGAATTCTGTTATTGATTTTAAAAATTGCTAAAAAGAATTTCTTTAATAAAGTATACTCTGAAATTTACTGGTTGGAATTGATCTGCAAGTTTTAAATAAAATCGTATGATCTGATTCATTTCTTTGAGAGGAACGGTATAGAATCGTGATTCTGTTCACCAGATCCCTTTCGATTTTTTTATAAACGTATTAACTTTTTTTTGATATATATCAAATTGAATATGCATATTTATCGTTTAAGATTAGTATATACTATTTAGGCACTTTCTATTAAAATACTATATCAGGAGACTTTACTATATACGTACATAATACTTACTTTTATAGCACATAAGACACTTGCCATTATTATGCACTTGAAAGATATCCATGTCAACATGTTTGCTTAAATTTTATATGTATTAAACCAAAACAGGTAAGAAAAATTAACGCATCTTTATCTTATATTGAATTTATATTTGAATACAAAAATCTATAATCTCAAAATTAAGAAAAAAATTTTACAAATTTATATTTTTGATTATTTCAAATATATATAATACTGCTATTTATACTATTGATTTTGCTATTTATATTATACTATATAGTTACTTTAATTTTATTAGTTTTTTATTTATAAGTTTTAAAAAATTTAATCAAATATGTTAATAATTATTTAACTAAAATCTACAATTAAAAGTAGAGGATATGTAGATTATGAAATATAATCTACTATATATAGTAGTCATAGGACATGTTCTTTTTCAGAGATTCAAAAGATGTTATTTATAAATCAAAATAAGTTGACTTACCTAATTTTATATATAAATTTATACAAAAAAATTATTTAAATTAAATTTATTTAAAAAAATATATATAGTATAAACTTTTCTTTAAACTTTAAATATATATTCTTTAGCAAACATAAAACATGTTCTAACTAAGTACTATTACTTATAAATTAAATAAGTTAACTCATCTAATTTTATATATAAATTTATACAAAAAATTCATTTAAATTAAATTTATTTATAAATATACATATAAACCTTTCTTTAAATTTTAAATATATATTTATTAGTATTTAATAATTTTTAATTTAAAATTTTGGTTTTTAGCTTTAAGTAGTTTAAAGAGAACTTTCTTTAAAGTTAATCAATTCTTTACTATATTCTTTAAGTCAAATAAGTAACTTATTTTATCTAATAATATAATTAGTTAAAATAATCTTTTAAAAATTAAAAAAGTTTTACTAAATAAAGATTTCTTTTAGCTTAAATAAAGTTAAAAAGAAGGTTTTTCTAATTCTAATAGGGACTAAAGAAAAAAATATAAGGATCTGCAAAATTTTTTTTTAAAGTATTGGCAACCTTGTCAATATCTTTATTAGATTAAAGCATATGTACAAGATACATTCAAACTATCTAAATTACAGATCTAACATTACTTAGCTACCTCTAAAGATACTCAAGTGCAGTCTGCCTCATTGGTTAAAACTATTAACCATACTAAAGGGTTATACCAAGCTAGCCTAAGAAACTATCACAAAATAGTTTCAAACCAAAAAATTTCTTACTAAATTATGTTAGCAATTTTTTCTTTCTAGACTATTTTTCTTTTTAAAACAAAGTTCTAAATCTAATTTTCTAATAATAAACAAAATAACTTCCTCTTTCAACACAAGATTATTGCTAAGATTCTTTTATTTGTATTTGTATTTCTTTTTTTTTTTCTTTTAATTTAACCTGTCCTTTCTCATTAGAAATTTGGCTTTTGGGAGTCTTCTTATATTTTTTTCTATAATCTTTTTTTCCTGTTTTATAGCTTTGTATTTTCTTTCTTTTTCTTGATAACTTGTTCTATGAGTTTCTTCTAGAAATATTCTTCTGTATATTTTCTCTTTCTCAGAGTACCTTAGGTTTTTTTTTAGTTTTTTTATTTCTAAGTCTTGATCGGTTTGCTTAAATTCTCTTTCTTCTGTGTTCTGAGTATGAAGTCTTCTTCTCTTCTTTTTTTAGTTTTCTTTCTCTTCTTTTTCTTTCTAGAACTTGGTTTTCTTTTCAGAAATTTTTTTATATTTCATTAAAGATCTTCTAATTTCTGAGATGTTCTACAAAAATCTTTTCTAATATTTTTAATAGCATATTTTTTTTTCTAATTTTTAATATCCTTTGGCCTAGATACTAATGTGCTTTAAGACAAATTTGTATTCAAATTCTATTAGAATTTTAGTCTATATATCCATTTTACAAACAGATCTTTTTTCTTTTTTTACATTTTATTATTATATTATGAATTTTTAATACTTATTTGATATTACTTTTGTTAACCATTCTTCTGAAGTTGTTAATATGATTTTTGGTCTTGATTCCTTTTGAATCTTGTTTAGCATCTTTGTTTCTGTAAGACCTAAAATATCATATCTCTTGTTTTTATCTTGCTTTTCTTTTCTGATTTTCTTTTTTCCTTTTCTGGCATGCTAAAATGAATTCGACAGATACTTTAAACTGTATTACTAAAGTCCTTAAATTTGATTCATTATGTTGTTTTTGTTAGATTTTTTTTGTTCTTGAAGTTTCTTGCTCTAATCTAAGTTTAATTTCAATTTTATTTTAGTAGCTTGTTTTTCCTCTTGTCAAACTTGTAATTTTTTTTTTCTTTTTTTAATTTTCTTCTTGTTTCTTGTTGATTGTTGCAGTAGTCTTGATAAATTCTTTGAATTAATGTACTGTAAACTTTAGAGCTATTTTGTTGTACTGTCTTTATCAGTTTTTTCTTTGTTCTTGAAGTCTTCTAATCTAATCTACTTCTAGTTTCAATTTTAATTTAGTATATTGTTTTTCTCTTTCTTCTAATAATCTTTTAACTCTATTAGCTATTCTTAGTTTTACTATATAACCAACTATTTCTTCTATTATAATACAATTGACTAGATTTTTTCTTTTTTGTATTGCTTTATAAAAAACCTCATATTCTCTTTCTATAAGTACAAGTTCTGTGTACTCTAGTTTTTCTATATTATAATACCATAATTCTTTATAGAGCTCTACTATTCATTCTTCAACTATTTCTTTTAAAATAAGTTCTTGCCTAGCATATTCTGCTATTATTTCTTCTACTTATGTATTTATTATTTCATAAGTTATTGCTATTGTTATATCCTGGATATCTGCTATTACTTCTTTTATACCTTTTGGTATATTAGAGTTAATATAACCTTATCTATATATTTCTATATCTTTATATAATTCTTCTAATTTCATCTTTGCTACTTCTGCTGTGACAGGTCTTTTCCAAAACATTCTGTTGATTTTTGCTTCATATAATTTGTTGTTTTTTAACTATTGTTTTTTGTTGTTATTGTTTATTGTGATTGTTTACTATCTTTGTTTATCTTTGTCACATAGTTTTTGTTATGATTTTTTTGTTTATTTTTCGTTATGTGCTATAATTTTGTATTACTAAAACAGAACTGTAATTTAGAATCAAGGCTGATTCTCTCAAAGTTTACAAAGTGCAAAAAAATATCAACAAATTTTCATGACTTCTTCTATTTCTTTGCTGCTTCTGCTTCTCTTATTCAAGTCTTTTAAAAGACTGAGTATTTTTTGTTGTCTTCTTTCTCTTTACTTAAGACTTTGAGATTAGTTTTTTAGTGACTCTTGTATATTTTTGTAATTTTTTGTTAAATTTTTGTTTTCGAGAATTTGTGTTTTGATGATTAGTAGAAAGAGTTCAATGATTAGAATCTGCAAATTCACTATTATACTAAATATTATAAATTATAATATTTTGTATAACAGTAAGTTTGCAAATAATAATATTTTCTTCTTTAATCTTAAGTATCTTGAGATTCACTAAACTAATTTTGATAATTTAACTACTATTAAAATCAAAAAAATCTTCTCTTTAACTTTTACCTAGTAGAACTTTTTTTAATTTTAAAAAATTGGTTTAATTAATCATATTATTGCTTTAAATAATAATATAATTTTACAGAGATTGTAAAAATAAAAAATACATCAACTCTAGCATCAATTAATATTTTATATTAATAGATCTCTAAAGAGTAATAATACATCCTTATAAAATAAACTAAACAGCATAAAAACAATCAAGTACAAGTAAATAAAAATAAAAGTGATGTTATAAACAAGGGCTAGTTTGGAGCAAAAAATTAGCTATTGTCAACGAAAGCTAAATTGCTTAGAATTTATATATTCTTCTTATAGTACTATGTAAAAAGAAAGTTAAAATCTATACAAATAGCTTAGTAGCGATAGAAGCTATAGAAAAAAGAAAGAAAAAAAAACTACATGACAAATTCTGAAGAAAGAGAACTTTAATTTATTAGATAGCATGGTTGATATAGTTAAAATTAAAAAGATTTGGATAAAGTTAATGAAGATTAAAAATCAAAGTAAAAATAGATGAAATAACAAAGCAAAAAGTTTAGCAAAATTAGATGCTAGAATAGATGATAGAAATAGAATAATCAAAAAATATACTCAAATAGTATTTCTATGAACTGAACTAAACTGAACTTTTGGCCAAATTCAAGTTCAGTTCAAAATTGAACTAAACTTGAACTTTTTTTAAAAAAAGTTCAGTTCAGATTCAATATTGAACTTTTAAGTCAAGTTTAAATTCAGTTCAAATTCAGTTCAAAAGTTCATAAACATGCTCAAGTTTAATGAATTATATATATATAGTATATATATATATATTATCCCTTAAATTTTAACACAAGCAAATTTGCTTGCGTTCATTTTTTTAAACTCTAATTTTTTAATAAAATTTTAAAAATTAATTTTAACAATATATTTTCTAAGTAAAAAATATTTTTAAAGATCTACTTTATTAACTTTGTTAAAAAAAATTTTTTAAAATTATTAAAAGACTTTTAATTTATTAAAGTTTAAAGTTTGTATAACATTAG
>CAJVQC010001547.1:0-10027 GCA_910592285.1 Racocetra persica
AATAAACTTGTCGGTGAATTGATTGTCGGTGAAATGGCATGTCGGTGAAGTGAGTGTCGGTGAAACGATACAGACCCTTAAGAAGTCTTTAGAAAAATCTTCTACAAAGGTTTACTACATCTTCCGAAACGTTAATCGATGATTATTTCAATTTATTAACAAAAAATTCTCCAGTGAACAACAACTGCATCTATTCGATGCGATCCTTGTTGATATTTTACCAGGCTTAAGAAAAATTGAATCGGGTTAACTATATCGTTACTAACGCTAATCTGATCTAATCAATTTAACTATTTCTGTATAAGGCTTTTAATTTTTATTATTTTTTATAGTAACTTTACATCCCAGTACGATAAGCAATACGTAGTGATAAAACATGTATGATATATGGCATTATCTTACCTCGTATATACGCCTCATACATTTTTGTAGGTCATATGCGACGGGGCTTATACTAAAACTTTGCAAAAAAATATACTATCCTTAAACTTGAATTCTATACTTCGACCCCTTTAAAATTTTTGTTGTACGTAGGAATGTATGATTGATTTTTTATATATATACTTACCATCATCTCAAATTTAATCAAACGCTTATCGAAAATAACAAAAACACCAGTTCATTCTCTATTTTATTCTGCAAAATAATTACCATTCTTCTTGAGTAAGACATCAGCTCTGGGGTTTTAAACCCTAACGGCTCGTCGAATGGTATTGTTTTGCTCCATCTGTCGGTAAATATTAAAGATATTTTTTCTGCTTCTATTAATACCGGTAAAAAGAATGTCACGCCATAGTCGCTATAATAAAAACGTAGGTTGGAGAAGTAACTTTACCAAATTACTTTTTTTAATAAAAAATTATTTCGATAATCCCTACCCTGGAAGTCGTAGCAACAGGTTCCATTTCTACACTTATGAAACACTTCGATCGGGCAATGAAGTATGCCGACCGGTTTTGCCCTAAGGAAGTTTGGATCGTGCATTTCTCTAGGGAGGATTCTATTGTATCCGACCCATTCTGGCCCTGTGAGAAGCTTCAAGATAGAAGATTAAATATCATACATATCTGGCACGATGAGGGATTTGAGAACGTGCGAATAAGTACCAGGTTTCGGGGTATCGATAGCGAGTTTCACGAAATAATAGATGAGCGAATTTTGCCTTAATTTACTCATTAACCATTAATGGAGTTTCGCCTAAAAAGGCTTGTACAAATCTCAAATCAAATTATTCGTTTATCATGTATTTTTGCGTGCAAACTTTTTTGTGCAAAATTATATCTAATAAATGATCCATTCCGACTATGATCATATTACTGATAAACTTCCAGGCAGTCATGTTAAAAAAGCGTACCACAAGTTTTGAATCACTCTAAAGTTCCTGTCCCATTAGAATTAATTTAATCGTACCACAGGTTTTGAATCACTCTAAAGTTCCTGTCCCATTAGAATTAATTTAATCGAATTGATTCATATTTATGCCATATATTAGGGGTTGAAAAGAATGAATAAGGCTTTTATTTATTATGAACAATCAACTAATATCAAGTTGGTATTTAGCAGATAACGAAAGTTATTCCCCGTCTCACTATGATCGTATGACAGAATTTTCGTGTTATGAATCATAATTTTTATCACAGATTTATTTTTTTTTTTTTCTTATTAGTTATTTCCCCGATTTTTTATTTGTTACTTCCCGAAAATTTTAAAAATGTAAATTAGAGTTGGTACTCGAAACGAAACCTACCCGAAACTAGTTTCGGAAAGCTCTAATCCGAAACTAGTACTATATATTATTATATACATATTATAACTGTTTTTATTTTCAGGGACATGGAATATTTTCAAAATTCAAATTTTGAAATAATTTGAGATTTATTAGCTATAATAATTCCATTTTATTCTATTTTATTCTTAACGGAAATATTCTCGTTCTGGTATGTTTAATTTGTGCGAAAGTTTATGGGAAAGGAGTTTTTATTAACAAATAAATCTTGACAAGAAATATAAAAAAGGCTCCAGATATAAAACAGGCTTATAATAAACATGCCACATGAATAGGTGCTAATATTAAAAAAAGTTAGAGATATGATCAAAGAATTCGTCAACTGGTTTAAATTTAAGATTCTAAAAAATCGATAAAGCTTTTCAATCCATCCATATCTTTGAAAACCGGAAAACCGACTTTATGGAAGATTTTCTAATACCTAAACGTTTGACAATTTTATCGATGATTCTAAATTTTTTCAAAGTTTTGGAGTTTCGAGGTTTCGGAAGGAATATCAGGTTTCGGGGTTTCGGATAGGGTTTCGGGTTTCGGGTGAGGTTTCGAGTTTCGGATGAGGTTTCGGAAACTATAATTCGAAACCCGAAACTTTCGGATTTGATAAAAAAAGTTTCGGTGACCAACTCTAATGTAAATGAAGACAAAGAAATGATTAATAACATGAGTCCCTGTTATGTCGTCATATGAAACGGTGAATAACTTTATCCACCAGTCGGGAAATTTCCCCCCAGCTGCTCGCGCTGGGAAGATATTTCATTATTCCCGCCGACCCGGAAAATAAATATTTTATTAGCAAAAAAATAAAAAAAAATAAATTATTTGATGTTTTGCAAAAAATTTGTTTTATGTATTAAAACTCACTCTATTCATCTAATTTCAGGACTTGGTTCCAACCTTTGCATGTATAAAAAGGATTCTCTTTCGCTCTGGTTAGGTCAATTACAATAAATTCCTGGTCTTGTAAATTTTTATCAAGTATATTCATAGCACTTTGTTATATCATTAGGCAATTTAACTAAGTTATCATAAATACCACTTCTATTAAAGAGAACAATATAATCAAGATATTTTCTTATTAATTTTGGATAGTTAAAAAAATTATATTATACATACTGGAATCTGTTCGTGAGATAGTTGGAAGCAATATCGAACAGATTACTTAAACCAATGCAAAGAAAACCAAATTTCTTGAGCCTATACCGAAGAGTTTGTGAAGAAATGGCAGATATAATCGATAGTATGATTGAAAAAGAATTATTTAATATATCAGTGCGCAAAAGATTGCAAATAACAAAAAATATTGTTAGAAAGAATAGAAAAACACAATTATATATAGATCAATTTATTAGACAATTAATGATAACTACATCATTAATATATTCGTAGCATAAATATTTGCTCTTTATTTGTATTTTCAAACCTCAGTATTAAGAAAGAAAAATAAATTGTGCTTTTCTTCACTTGTTTATGTTGTGATTATGATTTCGGGATTTCAGAATACTCACGAACTTAACATCCTTTTTCACACAAATTCAATTCATGCATAACCTTTTCTTTTGCAAGAATTTAGTTTAAACCTAATACCTTCTTTGTTCTTGATGCATCCAGGATTTGAAACTAGTAAGTTTGAAGGGATTTGGGACCGGTTGATTTTCATATGTTAAAACCGATTAAAACCGGTTCCAAACACTAGTCTGACCAACCTTTTTACTTTTAAATTTAGATCACAGAGATGTTCACCATTTCAGCTGGAAAACAAAGCAAGTTAACACTGAGGATTCCTATTGCAGACGAAATTATTAAAATGAAAAAAGTATGACTATATTTGTCATAGAAATTGTATCGAAAAAATCTTTATGAAAGATATTCTAAAAATAAATAATAAACTTGAAAGCCAAAAAAAACTGGATTTTCTTTGGCGTCACATATGTTACTGTTATTGGATCACATGTAACGTGATCGTGAAAGAAATATGACGTAATTAGTATAATGCATGTTTCTCACGCGAGATAATGACGTATTCAACGTTATTTTTATACGATTTAAAATTTAATAGAATGACTAGAATTTCGAATTTTTGTACGTATTTTCTATTTTGGCACAATGAATTTACCAAGTATATATTTCGAAAGATAAAAATATCTGATGGACAACCTTAGATGAAAGAAAAATATATCCAATAAATATAGTTATATATAACGTCAACTTCATAGTTCCAGGTGCTATTTTTGGGTGAGATCCTATCTAATCTTTTGATAACGGAGGATCATAAGAATAATTCAATATTTTTAATAAATATTTGGAAGTATTTATAAATATTTATAGCACGACATTAAATCTACGTACATGATTTGTCCAGTATCTACATTGGATCACAAAGCAATATTGTAGATATGCCGATTTCTTGAAAGTCTTCACCACTAAAAAAAAAAAAAAAAAAAAAAGATTTTCGTCAAAGACGAGAGATTTCTCACTCCTATGTTTGAGCACCTTTTCAGCATCAATCTATCATTACAGGAAACTGGAAGTTATAAAGAACGTTCAATTGCCAAGATAATCAAGATAACTGTCCATGATTTACACATTTACACCGATGTGAAATTCCTAATCCTGTAGATCTGCGTTGTATGCTTTTCAACTCCCCAACAACACTAACTCCTTAACGACTGACTTATCAACATTGGGGTTATTACATGAAAGGTTGTTATAAAGTCGGCCCATATACCATAAACTATATTATCAGTCATATCGCTATATCATTGGTCATATCGATCTTATCATCGTTAAATATTTTTAATTTTGATAAATTAAATTTTCCTTCACATTTTGTTCTTCCTTTACATTCTGTTCTTTTTCCGATGAAAATGTACTAGTGTGCGAACTATTTGAAAAAAAAAAATGAATTTACTGTTTAATCACCATAAATGGATTGATCAAGTACCAACATTTCATGCTTTAATGTTAGTGGTACGTGATTCATCAAAATTATAGGAATAGCATTAATCAAATTATAGAACTAAGATTTCTAACCTTCAATAGATAGTTCAAGTTATTATAAAACCTGTAATTAATGATACGTACGATAATTATCTAAGGTGAAACTTCCGATTATAGGGGTCGTCTAAAATCTTAACTAAAATCGGATAAGTTAACTAATAGAAAGAGATGGATAAAATTATAATCATGTTCTTTTAATAATTCTCGACTTTAGACTTAGCAATGTTACGTACGTATACGTAAACGTACAGTAACATACGTACGTACATATCTAAGGAACGCCTGATTCTTACGTACGTACGTACATACGTGCATAATTCGTTAAAGGTCATATATGATTTTTCTAATTTTATATATAATTTAATTAATATATTTGGTAACCAAAAAAACATTCATTATCGTATACGTATTAGGTAATGCATATCCTGAAATGGAAATTGATCGATGCGAGACAAATAAAAAGCAAGAATAAGAACACGAGAACGTAAACTATTGTCCTGTGACCAATCAGTTTCAAATTTCAAATCAAATGTTGCACCAACAAGCAATCATGCTTTTCGTTTATGCATCAACAATATTTGTTAACAATGTAATATTAAAAGTATTCTATTTCTAATTTTCAATCACCTACGTATTACATAATTAAGTGATTAAACTAGCCAATTATGCTTCTTTATCCCCCAGAAAAGCTCGAAATAATGATTTAGTTTGGATATTGTTGTTAGTATAAAAGAAGCAAATAATCGAAATTTCCTTCATAACTATTTTGAATTCTATAACGATTATTTTAACGATTATTTTAACGACTTTTTTTTAACCACACGCTCCTTATACGATTTTATACTCTCTTCCTGATTAAATTTAACCTGATTAAATTTAACCTGATTAAACTTAACCTGTTTAAATTTAACCTGATTAAATTTAACTTACTTTATATCCGATTAATTTTATTCCTACACCAACCTTATCGCATTCCTACAATATGGTCCCCTCTCTTGCCTTAAATATTATCCTGATATCATCTTCCCTTTTACTTACTACTGTTCTTTTACAAACAAAAAAAGGTCATTTACGTTCAAAACGTGAAAAATCTTGGATACTAACCACAACCGTAACCTCAGTTGTTAGCTTGGGCACTATACCTTTTCTTTATCATGCCCTAAGAACTAAATGGGAATGGATCGAAAAATTCATGCCAAAAGAAAATGTCTTGAGCATAATGATATTATGGATTTTCTTAACTGAAGTAATAACTTTAGTTTTCGTGACACCGAGTTCCCAAACTCTTGTTACTACTTCTGAATCAACCACTTATTCTGAAATTTCTTCGTTAAAACATTCAAAAATTCAAAATTTTTGCATTACCACCATAATTTATCTTGCAGCAAGAATTTTATTTCATAGTTTATTGGTCTATTTTTATTGTCATTATCGTATTGGTCTGAACCATTATGAATTATTTGACAATAAAAATATTTTATCATCAAAGTCGAATTCTCAAAAAGAGAGAGATTATTCGACAGCAAGTTTATTTTCAGTAATTTATGCATTACAATGTTGGTGGTCACGTCAATTTATCAAGCAACAATTAAGTTTGAGAGATCAATTTAAAAAATCAAAAATTCTTCAAAGTATCTTATATGATCAAGATGAATTGAAGCGGGTATTGGATAATTTACAGCAAAGTCCTATAAAGAAGAATTTTCGAATGACAGAATCTAGGAATGATGATGATTCATATATGATACGAAAAAGGTTTAATAAAAGACAAAGAATGTTGCAATTACAACCTAGCGTTCCTACTATTTTTGAGGAAGATGAGTCTGAAGTGCTATTTGAATATGAATCTAATGAGATTACGAATTCGGAATATGGTTATTTAACAACTATAATTGAAGAGGATGAGGATGAATATGAGGATGAATCAGGTGATAGTGGATATAATAGTAGTAATGAAAAAGCTTCGGAACCGTACGATGAACAATGCTTTAATGTTAAAGGATTGGACTATTCTTCAATTAAACAATCTCCTCAATTCCTTACAACTTTATAAAGATAGTTGTTTTAAAAAAAAAGTTCATTTAACAAATATTGTTTTGGCCAATATTTGTTTTGCATCTAATCACATATTTATTTCTTTCTTGGGCATAAAATTTTGTATATATCTTGAGGGAGTTTTGTTTTTTTTGTTTTAATTTCTAGCTTATATTAATGCTTTAATTGTTTTTTTGGTACATTAATATAATCAGCATATATTTTTCATAAACAATAAAATTATCAATTATTTCTCATAACATAAATTTTAGAAAGTGACCTGCCTAACTTTTAATTTTTAATTTACCTAACAAAAATTTTTAATTCTTAATTATATTTTAAATTTTAATTACGTATACGTAAAAATCTCAATATCAGATATATATATATATATATATTAAAGATATATGTTAAATTATACCGGTACAGTGTGACACCTAACGCTAAAGGCTGAATTCAATTAATTTTTAACGTTAAGAGCTCATGACTTGTACACCACAAAATTTATGCAACGGGGTTCGTGTCACATCTACATTCACGAGAATTTTTCTACTCATTTAAATCATCTAACCACGTTAACCGTTTAATTCAGCTATATAGCATCAAAATAATTCTAGCTTATGACTAAAATAATTTTAACCTGGAACTATAGTATGTAACAATTTTTAAACAGTCAAACGGTTCCAATCCTTCTCTAACCATACATAGGCTTTGATTTATTTCTGTTGGAAATATATTACATAGCTTCATACATGCTAATATAACTAACCATAAAATAGCTTTTATTGTTTAAAGATTTAAATTTGTAATTTTTAATAATAATATATTATATATTAAATTATATATTAAAATTTTAATAATAAGATATTATATAATTGTTTTACTAAAATCTTTACATAAATGAATTAATATAAGTTCATTACGTACAAATTTACATACGTAACCAAAATTGAAAACCTTTTCCTGTGGATCCACCAAATACGTTAAGGTTTCCAGGATTTTAATTTAACGATACTTTTAATACGCAGTAAATTCTATACGTAGAAAGTCTCATAATTGCAATAAAAAAGAAATGCATGCATACATACGCACGCTATGCCCGTATGTACGCACGAACGCACGCATGAACGTACGCACGAACGCACATTGACGTATTTTCTTTTTGGAGGTTACAAATCGGGTTTCGTTTTATTTCTTTGAATATTATGTAAGTCTTTATAAGATTAAGGACTTAAACCTTCATGACATCGAGTAGTATCTATTAGAGAATTTATTTGGAAGAGAAAGAGATTAATCATTCTTGATGATTAAATTCTAATACACTAAGAATGTTAGTACTCTGAAAACATTAGAGGTCTATTCATTTGTCTAAATGAGTAAATTCATATTGAATAAACTAAATAATAATAACGATAATCCTGATAGAACATAAAATCTAAAATGCAGTCTTAATTATTGTTATGATAGCAATAATCCGTGAAAAATAATAAAGCATAGGATAAATGGATGATCATCCAAAACTCAACCGAATTCCAACTAAACAAATCTAAGACCTAAAATCTAATTTTGAAGTCTTGAGAGTGTAATTACATATAGGTGTAAATAAAGAATCACTAATGAAATGTTAGATGTTTATGTATTTTTCTATATATAGTTTTAAAAATACGTATATGCTAAATTGAAAATACTCAAGTTATCCTTTTATCTTTTAGAAATTTGTTTATTTGAATTGTTTGTAAATCGATCGATCCATCCAAATTAAATGTAACAATACATATATATATCGATATTGGTTATACATATTAGTATCATTACGTAGTATCGATGGTATCATTACGTACGTACGTAAAATCGATGTTGTAAGTGGGAATGGATTTGGAATTTCTTAGATTTTTAGGGTTAGGGTTTATATATATAACATAAACTCCACCTTGAAATACTAATTTAACTAAGAAATTCTTAACTCCTGTTCCATCGACATACATTATTATGAGCTAAAGAAAGTAAATATATAGTGTCAATAAAGGATACCTACTTGTCTATATTAATCCAATCAAAAGTTTTCTCAATAATCATCTGTTTATTATGTTACACCTGTATCTAACTATTTCGTATACGTACTAAATATTCTCAAATTTCTCATAATTTCAACCGATGCATTTTCACTGTTTCATCGAATGTAATTCGTTTTTATCTGTCACACTACGTAAAGCCAAGTTCTTGAACTTATAAGAGAATCAAGTTATTTTGCTTATGTACAACTATGGTAATATATTAAAGGTATTTAATTCAATTTAATTCGTTTATAGCCCTTGTTACATAATAGGAAATTAAGCATTAACTTTTTGCCTAAATTTTCCTAATAATGTAAATATTTAAATACTATGTATACATTACAAAAATGTACTTTATATAATATACATATAGTCTGTATCTCGAAACGTGTATTTTATTACAGCATTCAAATTAATGATGGAAATTATACAAATATGTGCGTCGAGGTGTTTACCGACGTTTTCACCCTTTTCTCCAACTTCATCTTTTTATGTCCTTTTTTTTTTAAAAAAAAAAAAAGTATTATTCAAAAAAAAAAAGCCTGTTTTTTTTTTGAGCAATATAAGAAGTTACAAGGGTTTAAACTGGAGTGCATGATATAACATTTGCTAACGCAAACGCAAAGAGAAAAGGAATTTGATTAATATCTAGTTTACTATCTACGTATTATATTTTATATAAATATAAATCTATACTTAATATTATCCATATCAATATTTTTTTTCTTTTATCTTGTTTAAAAAAATACTGAATCATTCCTCTCCACAAAAAAAAAAACAAAAAAAAAAAAAACAAAAAAATCTAATACTCAAAGAATTAATAATAAAAAAGAAAATGTGTAAAAGTCAACGACGAAGCAGTTTTTCGAACCTAGAATTTGTGGCTTGTGCTGCGATAATCTGTTGTTTTTCGCCATGGACAGTTGACGCACAAGATGATACCGTTAACTCTGCTAGTACTACAAATCTTACCGTTAACTCTTCTAATAAATCTAGTAAGTAAAAAGGTCAAAACCATTACTCGATCTTTGATATCCTTTACCGGCTACATTCAACAACATTCAATGATATTATATTGATTGAATATAATCTTACTTTTTAAATTTTAAAATAATTACCTAGCTTATTCATCCGCCTTAGCATTAGCCGATATATT
>CAJVQC010001548.1:0-10026 GCA_910592285.1 Racocetra persica
AGCATTAAAAATCATTAAGTATTTGCAATACTATTGGAATCCTTGATATTTTCTAATTGATCAAAGTAACACCAAAGCTAATACTGTTGAGCTAGCTTTCTTGAGTCTCCAAGTGGGTGAACAGGAATGTAGTATTCTCTATTGTACTGTTCATAGTATATAAACCTGGCTAAACAAAGTATATGAAGTAAAAACTTGAAATGAAATAATTTAGGCTATGCATAAATAAATAAAAATTAGTTGTAAAAAGTTTATTTAACAAGCACTTGCAAGTATCCTGTCTCTACTATTAAAAATATATAGAGTATAATTATGCTAAAAATACCTACTGATGGGCTCTTTGGGCTTGCCAGCATTCACCACTTCTCTTACAAACTATCTTTACAAATCTCTTAGAATTATATTATAGTGAATTAAAGTGAATAGTCTTCTCTTATCATAGTCTAATTGATGTATATAATAAAATTGGAATACTTAATGCAAAAAAATAGTTAGATTCAGAATATACAGTTTTTGAATTTCATATTAAATAATATTAGCAATTGAAATTGATCATGAAATTCTTAGCGAAATTCACAAGCTTTTTTACCTTGCTTAAAAGTTAGTTGTTAATAAGTTCCTAGTTATTGAAAAAAGGTTGGAGAAAAGTAAAAAAACTGCTGGGTCTGGTGTTATTAAATTACTAATGTTTTTTTTTCTGTTGCTATTTATTACTATGCAGATATTTTTTTATGACTATATTTATGGGTACTAATAAGCTATTAACTGCTAATTTCTGGAAAAGATTTCAACAAATGTTCAAGAATAGTGAATTTAAAATATATAAGTATTGAGAGTTAGTTAAGGTTAAAAAACTAAGAAAAACAAAAGCTAAAATAGCTACAAAAAATAGGCACACGAATATGAATAAACTAATGAAACAGGTATACAAAATATACTAGAGAGTTAAAGAAGAAGGTAATGCTAAACAAACCAATACTTTATTATAGAGTTAAATTCTTATATAGAACCGGTCTTAATAAATCATCAAATTCAATAATGAGGCAAGTCTTTAATTTAATATTAATTAATAAATGATTTATTTAAATAATTATTATTTATTAATATTTTATGATGCTGTGGATTATCACAAAATAAAGATATGGGGGTGTGGCGATATAGTGAAGTGGTCAAGTTGTCACCCCCCAAGTGGCAGGTCAAGAGTTCGAATCTCACTGGTGACGAAAATTCGAAAATTCTGCTTGTATTATAGCTAACTGTATTCGATGATCAGTTGGGATAGAATATCTGTAACTATGGTCGCACCAGCAAGACTGGGAGGTCTGGGGTATTCGTGTGATATAAGGTTATACAAAGAAATGCAAACCGATAATAGGGCAGTGCAAATACAAGATAAGCCTCCGGGCCGTATAAATCTGGAAAACTGTGAATACAAAAGCCCACTTGGCAAGTCCCGAGTAAAAAGGTAGCACAGATTTTGACGGAGCTACTATAAAGGTTAGACTCAGGAAACAGAACCTATGTGAACTGAACTGGATAAAATATAGAGTGTTTGGGAAGCGCCCACACCAACCAGGCCATTGCAAATAGGAAAGAGGACCAGGAATCTAGCTAGGGAGCCCCTGCAATTGCAGGCAAGTTATGGTGATAATGGGAGACCTACTAGACACCCTTCGGGGGTACCTGTCTAGGCGCAGGGGAAAAGTACACAGTTACCAGGCCATCTAGCTTGAAAATTGAGAACCAGGGTTGGGGCTCCTGCTATCGACGAATAGGTGAAATCGTCAACACCAACTAGGCCACTATCAAATTGGAGGAAAATAAGTAATTACATACCGGGCTATCTGGATTGGAAGTCTGGGTAAAGGGAGCTAGGTTACTAAAGTACTGGGGATATACTGTGAAGTAATTTCTGGGGTTTGAGTGAACTCTACAAGGGCAGAAGTAGGTTTAGATAGCAGAGTTCAGCCAAACTGGGTTAAATCATAGAAAGGAAGCAGGAGAAAGTTTAAGCTGGAGAAAAAACTGCAGACAAGTATCTTAACCTGGCACTACATACACTTCCAGAATAGGCAAACTGAGCTACAAGTGATGGGCTACAGCCCATGCGTACCAGACTGAAGCACAGGCTAAATACGGTATAAAGTGGTAATACTGCAGGCTCTGCCAGGTTTACTTCGAGGATAAAGTAGTCCTAAGTCATCATGTGAACGTGCGCCAGAGAGATTGGTTCATAGAACTGGAGGAATGGTTGCCGATTAATGTAGGTGTCAGAGTACATAGACGCAGAGGGTTTATATAGGTAACCCCTAGTTGGATTGCAGGTATGGCAACTAGTGTAGAATCTAGTAATAGGCAGACTATTTAAATAGACGCCCAAAAGGCGCAGATATGACTAGATGTACCCTCCAAATATGTATAACAATTTAAAATCAATAAAAGCATACTTGACCAAGAGGTCACCTTAATACCAAAAAAAAAAAAAAAAAAAAAAAAAAATAAAGATAAAGATAGCTATATTTTAATTATATAATATATACAGGTAGGTTCTTTGCATAAGGATCTTTATACAGTTGTACAAATAAAATAAAAAAATTAGAATTATTGTTTTGTTAATCTGATCCTCTAGTATAATTTAGAATTAGGTTAGATAAGGATTAAAAAAAATAATAAATAAAAATAGATAAAAAAATATTTATCATTGATAAGATCATACAATAAAATTTTGCAAACTTATTATTTTGTAAAGCAATTGAAATTTTTATTACTTTAATGATGTAATGGTTATTAAAATATATTATCATTAAATAATAAAAGAAACTTTATATAGAAATATATAATTAATTATGAAGTTCTATTTATTTATTAAATTTTTTTTTACATATATATATTGTTTTTAAATAAAATTATATATAATAACAATTACCTGGAAGCCTGGGATAATGATGGTCAGACTTAATATACAGAGCAGACTACAGGCTATCTAAAAACTATGAGAGCCAGGTATACAGTGAGCAACCTCATAGAAGACAACCACTTATTAGATGATGAGCTACTTCTAATATCATCTACTCCTAATAGCTCATCAATAGAACTTTACTATTTTAATTTGGAATCTTTTGACCCATCTACAACTCCTATTATATCTCCTATTTTGCATGCTCACACCTTTGGTGAAAACTATATAGATCAACTTGCTAGATTTGAAAATTAGTTTAACTCAAATATAGTTGCATTAGAACCATATGATCTTAAATTATGTTACAACAAATATTTAAGCAACCAATATCTTTCATTCTTATCACATTCTCAAACTATAAGATCCTTCTTATCTTACTTTAGTATATTTGATTATACTATAGACAACTCATATCAATATACTTTATTTATTTTAATCAAAAAAGATTTTAGTAAAGCATATATTTATCTATCTAATAAGCCCAAACTCTTACCAGATCACTTTATTATTCATTACCAGATATACTAAAATCTCCAATACTCTAAGATACTACTTAGATCCCAAATCTTATATACTATATTTAATACTTTTATCACTCTTTTATTACTTTTCTATATACCATTCATAATACTCTCTTTACTCGATAAGATTAGACTCATTAACTCTAGTACAACCTTACATACTAATACTACTAATAACTTATATAATCTAACAATTACATCACCAATATATAACTTTTACTATATACAAAATTCCTCTAGTCTATCAGCATCTAGCGAATTTTCTAATATACTGGACCTCCTGATATATCTGAATTTGTTAAATTCTATAATAATAACCTATTCTCTAGCACTCAAAGCCAAAGTCTTAATCTACTAATTTGTACTCATAATATATAAGAATATAATAAAGACCTTAAATGACAAATCTGAGAAGACTTTTGTCTCTCTAACAACCTTAGCATTATTAGATTACAGAAACCAAAAATAATGCAATTACTCAACTTTAAAAATCAAAAACTTTTACCTACTTCTGGTCTTGTGCAGATAGTACCAAAGCTAGTATAGCTATTATGATCCAAAACTAACTTAAACTATACATTCACAATATTCTCAATGAATCTGGATATGCTATTACTATTGATCTCTTTTTCAAACATGATTTCAAGTTTAGAGTTATCAATATCTATCTCTTATATGACAACTCTTTACTCTGTCTACAAACTTAAAATTCTGTTATCCAGTAGATTCAACAAGCTACTTCTTTAAACATTCAGCCCATAATTATGGGAAACTTTAATGCAACTAATAACAATACACTATTCTCATCTATCAAATACAAGTTACTCTATTTTCTTTAATATAACAATATATATAATTTAGCAGTCTATACACAATCTACAGACTCTATATAGTATAATAGTAAATACAGTAGTAGTCATATTGACTACATTTGGGCTCATCACTCTATTTTTTATTATCTAACCTCATTTTATCTTGAGGATATTAATACTTGTATCAACAGTGATCACAAAATCTTAATATTTTCTTGGTCCTTTCTATATATACTTATTAGTAAACATTGTTATTCAACTAAAACCAAAAGAAGAATTTTCTAGTATAAAAACATAAATAAAGAACAATAGTTAAGCTATACAGAACATATTTCATCTAATCTCAAAACTAATAATACTCCTAATACTACCAATACAGTAAAATCTATAGAATTTACTTGGAACAAAATTTAAAATAGTATTATTACTGCAGCACTTTAACACATTCCTAACAAAAAATTACCACTCATAACTTCTAATACATTTTCTTATCTTAGACATCTAAGCTTCACTATAATCTCAAAAAACTTGGCAACATCATTAGACAAGTTAAACGTTCTTTAAAAAACCTAACACATATACCTACTCATTATAACTCTACATTAAACTACCTTAATTCTTAATACCAACTTCATATCTCTAATATAATATCAGAATACTCCATACTGACTAACTGGATATATACTGCAAACAGTGAATAGAAAGCTCTCTACTACGTCTAAAATATTAAAAACATTAAAGAAATCAAACAACAAAAAGATGAAAATATTACTAGATGATATAATAAGCTTCAATCCAACTCTATTTCTATGATTAATAGTATACTTAACTGACATAAAGATTCTGTCAGATTTGATAATATTAAATCTGACAATTATATAATTATAGACCTTAAGGAAATCAAATCTTATATACAAGAACATTTTAACTAATGGATCGGATACAGAGCAATTAATGAATATTTATATAATACTGCATGACTTATAGAATACAATACTAAACACAATATTGATATTACATGGTATCAATCTGCTCTTCAGGACTTTACTATAAATGAGGTCTCTCAAACCCTATCTTAATTACCTAATAACAAAGCATGCGAACTATCAGACATTAGCTATGAGATGCTCAAATATGCTGAACTAGACTTTATACAAACTATTACCTTATACTTTAACCGATGTCTAGCAATTAACCAAATATCTAAGCAATGGAAAGAGAGAAGAATTTTTTTAATATCCAAAAAACCTATTTTTAATAGCAATCTTACCAACACGAGACCTATAAGCCTTCTTAAATACATTAAAAAACTTTATACTAAACTCTTAACAAACTGCTTAAATAGTATTCTTACCCAACATCACATTCTTTTACGATATAATTATATTGCTTTATCTGAAAACAGTACAACTATCCCTATCTATATCCTTAACAATATCATCGAAGAGGCATCCTGTAATTCTAAACAACTTTGGCTCATATCACAAGATATGAGCAAAGCATATGATTCCATTAATCTAGAACTATTTTATAGATCTTCCAAATATATTAACATGCCACTTAAGCTTATATATATACTTACCAACCTATTATCAGACTATCATAATAAAGTTATTACAAATCTTGGTCTTACTAACTCATATCCTGTTAACAATGGAATTGACTAAGAGGAAACAATAATATTCTTGTTCTGGCAAATCTACTACAGTGCTCGACAAAAGTTTTCCTGCACCTATATCTTCTCATAGAGAGGTGCTACAACCTTAAAACTTTCAGAAACATTAGTATGTATGTAGCTTAGATTGTGTGTTTTTTATAAAAGGGTTTTTAATTATTAGAAAAAATTGTTAGATAAGAGCTAAGGTCAGGATGGTTTTTTAAAAAATATGAGCAAATTAATTGAATTCAAAGAAAAATTAATACATTATTACGGCTTAAAGCTAAAAATTCTAAAAATTATCATATTAAAATTCAATGATTTCTGTATTGGTGATAAAAGATTTGGCCCAATTTGATGAGATAATTGTTGAGAAATTAATTTTTTAAAATTTGATTTTTATTTTTAAAAATTACAAAGTAAAAGCTTTTCAATCGAAACTATCTCGATATCTAGTAATCCAAATTTGATGATTTTGGTATCATTCGAATTGTCTTATTGAGACAATTCGAATGATAGCAAAATCATCAAATTTGAATTGTTAGAACACATGATATTCATGAAAAATGTTATATAATAAAAAAAGAGTCAGGTCTCGACAAATTAAAATAAAACTCAAAACTTTAAAAATTAATTTCTCAATAATTATCTCATCAAATCAAGTCAAATTTTTTGTCACTAATACAAAAATCATTGAAGTTTAATCTATTAATTTTTAAAAATTTTAGCTTTAAGCCTTGACGATATATTAAATTTTTTTTAAATATAATTATTTTTTGAACGAAAAATGTCCTAACTTTGGCTCTCATCTAAATTTATTTCTAGTGATTAAAAAATCTTCAAACAACATACACAATCTAATCTGTATATGTACTAACTTTTCTAAAATTTTTAAGGTCGTAGCACCTTTTTATGAAGAGATATAGGTGTGGGAAACTTTTGTCAAGCACTGTATAACCTCCTTATCAGTAAAATCACAACTCAATTTACTGGCTATATATTAACTGCCTCATGGCAAACTTGTTTGCATTCTCCTCGATATCAAGAAATTCAAACCTCTATTTCCATACTTGCATATATGCATGATATACTTTGGATTGCCTAATCTAAAGATGAACTTAAACTAATTACTCAGACTGTAATATTATTTTACCAAATAGCAAATATCTAAATCAACTCTACCAAATCAGTATTTATCTGCAACCAACCCATAAACTCTATCACTTTTTGTAATTCCTTATTGAACTCAATACCCTATAATCAGCTTTTCAAGTTTTTAGACTGCTGGTATACTCTTGACAATAAACAATCTCAACAAACTGAACTTATAAAAGATGAAGTATTTCAACTTATCAATATTGCTAGCTCTAAGAAAATTACTAATAAGCAAATTGCTTATATTATTAATACTGTCATTATCTCTACTTTGGAATATAGACTACACAATATTGTACTTCCACAGACTATATATAACCAAATCTCTTCCAAATACCTTACTGTAGCTAAACATAAATCACATCTTGGCTAGTTTATTCCTAATAGTATCATGTTTAATCCATACCTTTACAATATCAAAAACATTTTGGATATCCAACTTCAGCTTCATGTTACTAACTTCTTATAATGAATTAATAACCCATATTTATTAGGCATCTCTACACATATCTGAATATAACAACTACAGAATAATCTGTGGTTAACTACTAATATATTCTAGCACTTACAACCAACCATAGACGGGCCAAACAAACATACTCTCAACTTTCATATTATTCAACTTTTTATATACTTAGGTATATTGATCACTGCAAACTCTAACTTTCAATAGCCTCATACTATCTAACACAACTTACAGCCTTTAAAAAAGATTCTTTAACAATACCCTAAATATAACCTTATCAAAAAACAACTTAGACATCTTAATTTGCTTTATCTTGAACAACTATGCTCAGCTAACAATACAGTTTTCTTAGAATGGAAACATCTATCACCCAGATTGCTTCACCTACCCAAAAGCAAGCAACCGAGCTAGTATACATATTTAAAGGATAAAGTAATATCTTATAACTATTATTGCACTTTGTTGCCTCAATATCAACAACCAGAAGTTAATATCTTTATATACAATATATATATTTCCAAAAAATTACAACTTTGGCTACTCAGCTATAACAATAATGATATTATTATTAGTAAAGTTCATAAATACTTCTCTAATAATCTGATCTCTATTACTCATTGGAAAACTGATATTGATACTAGTCGTTACAAACTATATCTCCTTCAACCTGTTTAATGCCAACTATATATAAGATATCACTTAAACTCTAATAGAATTAGCAACCACTATACTATTAACATTTTATCCATTATCTTTATACAATTCTTTGGAAAAATTTCTTCTTATAATCTTAATTTTCATGCTAACTATATGGACTTTATCTACTCTATAGCAGTTAAACACTCTATTCAAATTCTAATACTACTTTCAATTTCTATTAATTACTCTATAGCATTTCAGATTTTTAAGGCTAGAGAATTTATATCTAAGCTTGAACAATTCTTAGTTATCAATTCTACACAATCTCAATTCAATTTTTATACAGATAGATCTGTAATTAATATTGGTACTAGACATTGTATAATAGGTATAGGTTGGGTCCAGTTAAATGCTAATAATAATATTATATACAAATTTTTGGTAATAATTCATTTTGGCTATCCTCTTATAAAGCAAAACTTTTCTCTATCTTATCTGCAATTTCAACTACTCTATGCAATTCAATCATTAATATCTTTACTGATTCACAATTAGTTATCTCCAAATACTCAAACTTCATTAACTCTTACAACTCTAACAAATTTTTTAAATTTAGTTTCTGGCCTTTATAGTACATACTACTTAATATTTCTAAATCACATAATTTTTTATAAAGTTCAAGCTCATGCTGATAACTACTACAACAACTTAGCTAACACATTAGCAAAACAACACATACTATCACCTTTATTAGATTTTATATATATCAATATTTACAATCTTTACCATATTATACAGTAGGAATAACATCTAGTTGAATCTTCTACAAGATATTTTATTAAAAATATTTGTAAATCATATATTCTAGTATTATGGTTATCACAAAACCATAATACCAAATAGTCATCTTTCATCTAATAAATTGACTAGAACTCTACTTGGTTATATCTTAATTATAACCAAAAGCCTTCTCACAACTATACTAACTTTAAACTTAATCAACTCAAATCATTTAAAATTAAAACTCTACTTAATGAACTATCTACTTCATTTCTTTATTATACTAGATACCCTTATACTTTTAATTATCCTAACTGCTTTCATTACAATAGTTTAGAGTCAGCTTCACACTAAAAAGTTTGTCCGACTCTATTATCTTTTCAATATTATTAATCATTCTATTTCTGAACTTATTCACAACTCAGTACTAGACTTATCTAGTAACCAAACCCATAAACTCATTGAGATGATTTAAAACTATATAGCCTTTAATGATATGCAACTAAGACCTTATGAATCTTTTTTAGATATCACACTCAAAGGTCTCATTTTTATATCTCTAATTCAGACTATCTAAAATTTTGACATCCCATATAAACTGGCATCCCAAATTATTATCAAAATTTTACTCTAAATTAAAAACTTATTTATGAACAATTATGAAAACTATATTGTTATAATTTTTCAAACTGAAAAAAGCAGTATGAAATTACTTTATCTTATAACCAACATTAGCTACAAGAAGCTAATAACAGAACCTTAAAATGAACTCATAAAACTTATACTTATTTATGCCAATGCAATCAACCAGACTAATTACATACCAATAATTCCTGCTCACCACTAGAGCAGACTATTTGCAAACTCAAAATTTTTAATATATTATAGATTGATTATAGTATATCTTCTAATTATATTTTATCTATCATAATCTAGAAGAGTCTTTGACCACTCTAGTAGTTTTAGATCACAGATAAAGTAGTTTAAGCTTTTATTCTTGCATATAGTTTTTACTTTTTATATTTTATATATTTAAA
>CAJVQC010001549.1:0-10024 GCA_910592285.1 Racocetra persica
ATTTATGATACATAGAAATATATCGCTATGCTTAATGCAATAATATATATAAAAATAGAATTATCTAGCTTGCAAATATAATATGCTATATTAATAAAATTGTGTTGTTGCTAATCTGGAATACCCTATATCAACGTGTTTCATTTTTATTGCTAGAAATTGTGACACTTTCTTCAGCTTTTTTATTTGACATATTATTATCTTCGGCAGTTCTACTACCACTTGTAGCAGAGTTATCATCTGCTTCCAATTCATCCACATAATCTTCTTCTTCATCCTCTTCTTCAGAAACGTAAGTAGCTGAAATGGTTAAGGGTGATCTTTGCGAGCATTTGGCAGTAGTTAAGATTTATCAAACCATCTTTTATCAATGTACCACTGTTTTCTAGTATATTTCATATTCTGAATCTTTTTGCTAACTTGATCGGCTAGCCACAAAATTTTTTTAATCTGGTTTATATAGAATAAGAAATTGTAAATTAATATAATCTACAATTACAATAATTATAATTATAACAATTATTTACCCTTTTGGATTTTTACAGCTTATCGTAAACACAAAGCACATGTTGGTTATTTTTTCCTTTGGATTTAGAATGAATTTTTAATTGACGTTCTGATTGTGCTCATTTATTATTGGTTTCAGATCTTTTATCTGAATAGTAGTCTCTATTGTTTATTATATCCTTCATCTTATCCATAAAATCTTTTCAACTTATAGAAGTGCAAGGTCTTTAAGATTTCTATCCTTCATACTAAGTAGATGCCCGATGCCACGAAGTCTTCTTCCTTTTTTCTATAGTTTAATTGATTATTTGTTAGTAATATCAGTTGGTCGGTATTTTATTAAAAAACAATATGATTAGCCTATTCGATTACTTATTATTAAACTAATAAAACTTGCAAGTTATATAAAACGGATTATATTTGTATTGTCATGCTTATAGTAATTGCTAGTGAAATATTAGTAAAATACCAATATAATACATTTTATATAACGTGCAAGTTTTCTATAGTTGTATAAAAGCAACTGAATAGACCACACTTACTTCTTGACACCTTCTGTTTATTCTTTTTTATTTTTTATCAGAAGCTGATTTAATAGGGTCCAAATTGATCGTCCATTTTTCTCATCAATATTGGTGAAGGGTTTGAAGAACATACTTTAATTCATTCAAGTTTTATCTAAAATTGCTCTCTAAAGCCTTTATGATTGCAGGCATAATCCTTTTGTACACGTCGCAAGATATTTGGTTCCATTTTTTGGTATAATCCAAACACAAAGTATTGTCAAGGCCATCTAATATTTGAATAACTTCATTCTAAGTATTAAATAAATATTCATTAATCTAATAGCTCTATCATTACTTAAATATATGTGCCATCAAGTAAAAAAAACTAGAAAGTTTAAATAATAACTGATATAAATAAATATTTATAATAATGTACATGAAACAGTTTATATTGTTCTTTGTTCATATCTTTCAAAATAATATATGGCCTTCTTTGATAGTCAGCAGGTGGTTCGGGAGAAACTGATAGTTTTTGACATTTATTATTATTGTATTCCTCTTTTTGCTTTGCTTTTCTTTTTAGGAATATGGTGAGCACAGTATTGGTAGTAGTGGTGGTGTCAGGACCATTATTGATAGTATCGGTAGTGTCAGGACCATTATTAGTAGTAGCGGTGATAGTGTGAAACTATTATTAACAGTGGTGGTAGTGTCGGGACCATTATTGGCAGTGGGGTGGTGTCGGGATCATTATTGGCAGTTGTGGTAATATCAGGATCATTATTGGTAGTGGTAATATTGGGGCTGGTGTTAGTGTTGCTGGTATGGCTATCAGGGTTGGAGCCAGTTTTGGTGTTAGTTTTAGTTTTGGTGCTGGTGGCAGGACGAACTTTGGTTGTTTCATTTTCTAGGTCTTATAGACCAAAAATATCAAAAGGATATGTTAGTACTGTATTACCAGCAGTATAAATAGCTTTGTTACTAAGATAATTGTCGATATTAGTATTGTCGCCTTCATCACAACTTGGAGTTGAGGTTCGGGACATCTTTTTTAGTTCTTTTACTTTATTTACTAAAGTAGATACTACGTGCTTCAAAGAATTAATTTCTAGTACATATAAAATGATTATTGACCTATCAGTACATCAATAGCTTTATTAAAAAATTAATAGCCTTAATATTATCTGAGCTATTTCTATTGTTTCTATTAGAACGGCGAGAAAAACTTCTATCATTTCTATCATAAGATCTAGAACAGCAAGAGAAACTTTTATAATTTCTATTATGAGATCTAGAATGGCGAGAGGTACTTCTATCATTTCTATCTCTAGATCTAGTATGGCGAGAGAAGTTTCGATCATTTCTATTGCTTGATCTAGAATGGCGAACAGAACTTCGATTATTTCTTTCAAGCGATCTACAATGGCGTGAGGTGCTTCTATCATTTTATCACGTAATATATGATTGCGAGAGGAACTTCTATAGCGTGAGTGAGAGCGAGACCTGGACCTGTGAGTATTACATCGATTATTTGAATAAAAAGGCATGGTAAAATTATTAAAGTTTGCGAGGGTGTTGAAGATTGATTGCAGTATTGTGAAGATGTTGTTGAACGATTATTTCATTGTAGTAGCATGGTAGAGAAAAGTAAATGACGTTGAGATATTATTTGAATTTGTTGGAAGCTTCTTCCGTGCATTTTTTTTCAAAAAAAAAACAAAATTGTCAAAAAAGTTTTTAGTAAAAAGGTTTTTAGAACTATTGATTACTTGGTAGGTTGTTTTGAAGAAAAAAAAAAAAACAAGAAAAACAGTTTCTTATATACAATTTTACCTTAGACTAAATATGTAATATGACAGTATTATAGTTATTACTAAATAAAATATAAGCAAAATGAAAAGTATGTCAACTAACATAGCTCAAATAAAAGTATGATATATTTAATGACATGAAAGAGTAAAATATACTAATGTGTACTCAAAAGAGAGTTAAATCAGTTATCATAAGCATTTAAAAAAAACTATGACTTATTTATAGAATTTAGTCAGATTTTATTTTCAAATAAACTGTTATTTGAGTTAAAATTGAATATGATCAGACTTTGCATAATATCACATGATCTATAAAAATTAAAATAAATATTATGCAAGTTCAGTTTGTTTATATTAAAATCAAACAAGTACAATATATTAGAATATTGATAGCTTTATTGTTATTTTATTATGATATTTATATACAATATACTAAAAATATAATTACGAATAGGTTTATAGATGTAAAAAAAATAATACTATAAACCAATTATTAGCTATATAGAAATTTGTTAACTTTAAAATATAGCAGAAGAACTATCAGCATACTGATATTTTATATAGATAGAAATACAAAGAGTTCAAAGTTATATGATAATAGCTTTTAGAAAACTTTTATACATATCGGTATACTGATTGATGGTACTAAATAAATTCTGATAGGTATAATTGCAAAAACAAAAACAAAAAGTATAATTGTCAAAACAAAAAACTTATTCACATGATAATAGTCCTTTAGGCATATCGGCATTCTAATAAGTCTGTTAATAAATCGAAAATTATATAAATAAGCATGTCTTCTAATAGACTGAATCTATTGTTCTTGTTCTTTTCGCTCTCACTTTTATATTCACTTGCTTATATATTTTCGCTTGCCCATAACTTCTCACATTATAATAGGTCATTAAAAGAAATCTTTTGTAAAAAAAACTATTGACAAAGCAAATTCCAAACACTCAACAACTCGCCGCCTTAAAGCTTGCTATTGCAATAGTAGTAAGGGTAACCTGGTTAACCCACGAACTAGAAAAACTCACATGTTAAAAAAGAATATTACTGGTATAAAAAGAAATTATTGGGATATTAATGAATCTTCAAGTAAAACAACTTTTATCTCTACAATTACACTTCTGGAAATGGAATTTCTAGAAATAGACATTCCTGAAGACCCAATACAAATTGATAGCAATAGCACAGATCATGATTCGGTTTTTCTTTTGTCTGAAGATTATAGTTTGATTTCTAAAGAACAATCTAACAAAGATAAAAAACCAGTCAGAACAGGTGAAAGGATCAATAACCTATTACTTATAGACATTATTGATATTTTGTTCTCGGATGAAGATATAGATGAAAGAGAAGAAATTTTATCTGATGAAGATTTATCTAATCAAAATATCGATTTAGCACACCAGAACTAGTATTTGAAAATAATAATTCAAAAGAATCTATAGATATTAATAAAGAGTTTATGTGGGTTGTGTTATAGATTCTAAAACACCAAAGAAGATATTGGTTGTCGATATAGCTTTTAATTCTTTTTTTAAATTAATTCGGTATCTTCTAAATCTTTTTGACGTGAATGCATATTCTCTCTTCTCTACTTCATTAGATAAGGTGCGCAATGATCTTGGTGTTTGCACTCACATAACAAAATATACAACATGTAAAAAATGTTGTAAATTGTATAATGTTACCGATTTGTTTACAGACAAATCAAATCTGGCTTCTAAAATAAGTCGATATACTTACCAAGAATTTCCAAACTATTTTATTGCCAATCAAAGGCTTCTATGCAATTATCTAATTGCTAAAAAAATTTCAACGTTCAAAAGAGATATGTATAAACTATTATCAATCTATCTAATAGCTTCTTTGAGACATCAATTACAGTCGTTGTTCAATAATAAAGGATTTGAGAATCATGCAGAAAATGAGCAGATAGATATAATAACCCTAAACAACTTACTGATATATATGATAGAAGAATATGGAAGACTTTTCAAGATCTAGAAGAAGATTTACTATCCTTCTGTAAAGAGCTATCAGATAGTTGGCTAGGCTTAATAATTAACCTTAATTGGTTTCAATTATTTGATAACTCACAATACAGTGTCAGAGCAATTTATAGTATTATTTACAATCTTTCACATAATGAGCGGTTTAAGCCATCAAACATATTGGCTTTAGCATTAATACTGGGACCAAGTGAACCTAAATTGTATCAATTAAATCATTATCTAGCGCCCTTAATAGACCAATTAATTTGTTTGTGGAATGGTAAGTATATATATTTAATATTTGCTTATCATATTATATCGAAATAATGCCTTGGGGTATAGATTAAAAAAATTGATCTGAATTAAGCTTAATTCGGCCTAAATTAAACTTAATTTGGGTTAATTTTTTTAACTTACACCCCAGGGTGTTATTTCGATATAATACAGTAATTATTTTTTTTTTGTGTATTAATTTATCACATGATTAGGAATCGAATTAGAAAGAACTTTCGAAAGTTCTACTGGTAAATTCATTAGAGTAGCAGTAATTTGTTGTTCTTGCAACATACTGGCTACAAGAAAATTATGTGGCTTTATTTCTGCTCGAATTGCTTGTCATCAATGCATGAAAAGAGCTAATTTTGATAAAAGAAATCAAACTAACTTTGGTGGATTTGATGATATGAGTCAATGGTTTTGTGAAAAAAATATTAATGAAATTCATCAAAATGCAATTTTATAGAAGAATTGCCACACAGAAGATGCAAGAAGGAAACACACTTCTGAAACATCTGTCTAGTAGTCCGAAATATACTGTCTTCTATACTTTAATTCTGTCTGGTTTACCATAGTAGATCTAATGCATTGCTTATTTTTAGGCATAGCTAAATGGATTATAAAATTATGAATCGAAGAAGAAGTTTTATCTTCTCAAGATTTAGTTTTAATAGAACAATAGGCCAAAATAATGGAATTACCATCAGATATTGGTAGAATTCTAAAAAAAATTGCTATAGGAGATGGTTTCTCTGGCTTCATAGCAAACCAATAGAAGTTGTTTATGTTAATATATGCATTTTCGATTACTTGAGATTTACTAAAAAATGATGACCAAAGAATTCTAACTTATTTTGTTAGAGCATGCTCAATTTTGGCATACCAGATTTTATCCAAAAACAAATTGGAAGAAGCATATCGGTGTTTTCTAAATATGGTAAATCTTATTAAAAAAAAGTATGGTCCTGAAAAAATAACACCCAATTTATATTTATGTTTACATATATGTGAATACATTATAGACTACAGACCAATATATGCATTTTGGTACTTTAGGTATAAAAGAATGAATGGCTTATTAGGTAAGTTGAGTGCTTTAAAATTTTTATCAATAGCCATATTAAAATGCCAGTAGCTCATATAAATATTTATTTTTATTTTTTTTTATATAAAATTTTATTAATAGGTTTATTTCATAATAGTAATAGAAAAATTAAAACTGAATTATTTAAAATCATTCAATCTTATTCTCTATTGGATGAACTTACTATACAAGCTAAAGGTCATTTACATGCATGCTTGCAATTTATTGAACAAAGAGCAGCAATCGGCAGTCTTTCTATTCAAGATAGAAGTCACTGCCAAAATTTTTTATTTATGTCAACCAATATTGAAGAAAGCTTAAAAACTAGTTGTGAATCTTTTCTAGATGAATTCTTAGGAGCTAAAAATGACTGAAAAATTCTTTCAAAAGAATTATTGGCTCTATTAACTGAATACTATAATAATGCATATGATTATAAATTCAAGTCAATAAGTGATAAGGATATCAGTACATCAGATGCTATACCGGTTTTGCCTAGAGTAACAGAATATGGAAAAGTAAAAATCGGTGATGAAATATTTGAATCAATATCTTCAAAGACATAAAAGATCGGCAAAAATTTTAGCCAAGTTTATATTAGATGATGATTCTACTGACATATATCCGGGTATCATTCAATTCTATTTCAAACATATTGTACAGCTACAAGAAGGCCTGAGAAAGCATAGTTTGGCATTTGTACAATGGTATAAAGTTGTAGATAGCCGTAAAATTAGATATCATTGCTAAGTTGACGATATTTGTAATATCAAATTGTAGAATCAGAGCTTTTATAATGTAAGTAGGGATTGTATAATCTCTATATATAATATTTTGGATTGATTTGTTTCTGATACTATTATAGTCAGAAAGAAAGACCTGAGAGAATATATGTCTGTTATTCCTATTAATAGAAAGTTTCATATTTAATTTATATTCATATAATATAATTTACTAGATATTACATTAAATATTTATCATTATAAAAATCTACATAAATTTATAGATTAATCGATAGTTCTATCAATTTATTTGCTACATTATCTAGTTATATCAGAATAAATATGTATAAATTTATCAATAGAAATATCGGTACGCCGATAGACCTATAAAATATAAATTTACTATTGGATATATATCGACTTCCAATATATTCATGATATTAATATAATATGATATTTCATATATGGCTTCATGTGAGCTTGAAATTTACCAATATTTACTGATATTACTTTTGATTATTTGTAAATATAAGCAAACTTTCATTAAAATATAGATTTATCAATAGTTTTATTGATTAGCTCGATACATTACCGATTTGATATCTATATTCCTTAGACATGTCAGAATACTCATAGACTATTCTATAGGGCTATCGATTATGCCAATATCCCTATGATATTTACTTAAAATATCAGAACACCTGATATGTCCTGATATTTACCCAACATGCTTTATCCCGATATGGCTTTATTCGACCTGTGATATTGTGTGAAAAATTGTTTTTGAAGTGCAATTGAATAATAAAGACTGTTTACAACCAGTTAAAGTAGAGTTTTCATCTAATACAACTGGATCTTTCAATATTGTTAGTATGGAATATAATATAGTTGAGGTAATTGAAGCTTTTGAAAACAGAGTACAATATTATTAAACAAATAACCAAGCATTATTATATTCTGAACCCACAATTAATATCTTTTCACAAATGATAAATGATATTGCTAGCTTAAATCATTTGCTGAATTTTAATATTTCAGAATATTCAAATACAGTAAAAATATTACAATATAATATTGTTGAATGGATTTACAAAAATAATAGTAGATGGAGTAAAGATATTGGCTATAACAACTAGAGAAAGATTTGTTACAGACTTAGCTGCTGCACTATAGTATGTGGATAAATGTGATCCTAAGAAATTAAAGAGCTGAAGTTGCAATATTCTGGTTGAAATAGAATAGTTTATTAGATATTATGATATAATTTGCTTAAAAAAAAAAAAAACAGTTTGATTCATCTACACTTAAATATTATTCAAATATTTTATTTAACTATACAAGTTTTGTATAGATTAAAAATCTGTATTTTATTGGCTTGCTAATCTATTAGAAATATTAGCAACAAATTTATCATGATATCAAAAAATTTTACAAAAACAGCTAACAATTACAATACAAAATCATCTTTTCTTGAACTAGTTAAAAAAAATAATAGTTTTCTTACTATATTGCAGCCTAATTTTGATAGAAAATCCTATATTATTAATCATTATCAAACTTTAGTTAATTTTTTTGAGGAAAATAATTTTTGGGAATCAATAAATATTGAATTATTTTTTCTAAATAAACTTATATATGTATAATAATTTAATTATATAAAATAATTTTCTAAATTTACATCTAACTAACTATTAAATTTATTAATAGACCAAAATATCGATATATTAAAGAATTAGATAAAGCATTTCCTTTTAAATTAGTACAATATATATATGATTGTAAACATAATTTTTCAATAATATATTTATAGCATATACCTTTAGCTGTATCTGATTCAAAAATAATATTATGCAATTTTGAAATAGTTAAATTATTAGAAAATATATATATATATATCATATACCTTTAGCTGCATCAGATTTAGAAGTAATATCATACAATTTTGAAATAGTTAAATTATTAGAAAAGAATATACATATATATCATATACAGGCAATACATAAACTTTGGTGATTTAAATATGAAACCTTATTAGGCTTAATTAAACCAATAGTATTACAATTATTATATTGTGATTTAACCAATGATTTTGCTGTAGCAGAAAATCAAAATAAAAAAGATGTAGATGAGTGAATTAAGTTAACTTTACAAATTAGTGATCCTAAAATTATTACTGCCTTATAAAAGTATAATCCTAGTACACCAACATATTATAAATTATTTTAAAAAGTTGTATAAAGTTTTCTTGCTAGACTGCAGATTCACTACTTGCTATTGATAATTGTAAACATAGTTCAATAATTCATTTAGCAAGAGCAATTTCTGTTATAATTTTGTTCAACAAGTTGCTGCATAATGTTTTTCTAATACACTAATTCTATGTAATTAATAGATTAAATTACAATTTTAGTCTAAATTTTCTTATAATTTAAATGCTTTATAATATACAATCAGACCTTCCTAAATGCAACCTTCCTAAATGTATATATGAAAAACCTCTTTAAATATAAATCTTTTCTTGGGCCCAACTAATATAATACTTATAGATTTTTATCTCCCTAAATGTATAACCTCTCTAAATATATAAAATTTCGTAAATATTGTTTATTTTATTTTCTTGATATAAGTATTGCTGCAAAGTTAGTAAATCTAGATATCTAGTAGAAGCAATAAAATGTGGAAAACAAGTTTTAGTTGACTTAAATAAAATCTTTTTAGTTAGTAATTATGATTTTACTAAAGTTGAAATTATCCTAGTATTATAATAAAATGCAATATTCCAGAATCAATTAATAATTTATTTTATAAAGGTTGAATATTTATAGCTTTAAAAGATCCTATATTTGAAGCATCATCTCCTTTGTGCTACTTAACAGAACTTTTAAATATTATTAAAAATCATAATACAAATTTACTAATTTTATTTTTATATACTGATAGAGGTCCTGATTATTGTGTTAATTATTTGTCTGTTCAAATTTCTCTTATTTCTCTTTACTTATTTCTTGATTTAGATTATTTAGTAAGAATACCACTAGGACATTAATAGAAAAATTCTGTAAAAAAAATTCTGTCAATATTAAATCTTGGTCTTCAATGTATAGGATTAATGTGTAAA
>CAJVQC010001550.1:0-10024 GCA_910592285.1 Racocetra persica
ATTAAATCTGTTATAACGGTTTAAATTATATATAAAAAATTCTGTACCTTGTAATTAGTCCGTTAAACTGGTGATTCCGGTCTAAAAGTGTCTGTTATATCGATAGTTGACAGTATATTAAATAGTAATTAGACTCAAATAGAGGTGTGATTATAAAAAGGTTTTTATATGAAGTGATTATATAGGAGGCGATTATAAAGAGAGAAGACTGTACAAAGGTGTAAATCCAAACCATTAACTTGTAAAATATTTAATTAAAAAAATAATTATTAAATTATATATTTAAATTTTAAACAAAAATTACTAATATAGAATTTAATTAAAAAATAATATAATAATAGCTAAAGCTAAAATAGTAAAAAACTATAAATACAAAAATAGTTTGTGATAAAGAATTGATTTTATTAAATTTAAAAAACACCTTTGATATCTACAGTATATGCAAAATAAAACCAAAAATAAAAAATCAATATTTATAAAAAAGTTGATTATTAGACTGAAAATATATAAAAATTTGAAAACAGCTAAAAACACCAGACTGGTAGTATCTTAAAATATAAACAAATATAAATAATATTATAAGAATACACCAACATTAAACACCAACCAATTCTGATGAAAGCTAAAAATAATCAAATATTATAAACCTGGTTGGAATTAACTACTGTTATGCAACATAACCCATACCTTACCAACACACAGAAATCTCCAATGGGATAGTAATACTACATATAAAAGTGATAATATGTTAAGGGATGCATTTGAGGTCTGAAAGTTGATGAGTTAAAGGCTAATACACAGTCGAGTGATGCAGAACAGTGCAGAACTGGCAGTTGCTATGAGGCTAGAATCCATCCCATCACCAAATAAGAAAGTATATCTCGAAAGAAAATGATTATGAAACCTTGGGTAACCCCAGTACCTGTTTGGGAGTAGACCAGTTGAAGTATAAGAGATGCGGGCAAACTATATAGATAGATTTGGTTGGGTTGTATCTGATAGAACTATAATGGGAATACTCCGATTAGGCTAAGCTTACCTCAGGGATAAAGTAGTCCTAAGATCTTGTAATATAAACCTGTACGATTAATACAATTAATAAAAGTATACAAGACCATTGAGGTCGCTTAAAAATAAAATAAAGTAAAATAAAAAAAATAAAAAATACAATAAAAAAAAATAAAAAATAAAATAAAATAAAATAAAAAATAAAATGAAATAAAATAAAATAAAATAAAATAAAATAAAATAAAATAAAAAATCAAAAAAAATAAAATAAAATAAAAAATAATAAAATAAAATAAAATAAAATAAATAATATAAAATAAAATAAAAAATAAAATAAAATAAAAAATAAAATAAAATAAAATAAAATAAAAACCATAACTTCACAACTCATTCTAAAATAATTTCCCGGGCTGGTTTAATACGGTAAAACGTGACAAACCGTCGCTTGATTTTGCGAATTTTTTTTTATTACATAATAATATAATAAGATTAAGATACATGAAATCATTATTCCTTAATTTTTTAAAAACTTTTTTTCAGGAAGATAGTTAAAGCAGAGTTCGTTAAAACAATATATGAATATATACGTATAACAAGAACTAATTTATACAAAATCAGAACTTAAGTTCGCTGCCGTTTAGTCCATAAACAGGTAACAAATAACTATATTATATATTTTTTATTTAATAATTAATTCACCTCTATATCCATTTAAATTATTAACCCAACCCAACCTGTAAAATATTGAATTATAAAATACACTAATATAATAAGTCCTTCAAAAATAAAATTAATATATAAAAAGATATCAATATTCTACGTATTAACAAATAAAATACTCATGACTTAGAAAATGGATCAAACATTGTTAAATCCGCCTGAGATATCTTTTGATTTCCTGAATTATTATTAGTTGGCTTCATAACATTAGGTTGAAGTATACCTCCAGGTTGAAGTATACCTCCAGAACTAAATTTTGGTCCTGGAATAGTATTAAATAAGTCTGACGTAATATTAGAAGTGCGCGTTGGCATTGTCGGTGTATTAGGACGTTGTGTTGTGCCAGTTTTAGGTGGAGGAAGTGATGGAATATTATTATTGAACGAATGTGTGTTTTGGTTAGAAAGTTGCTGAGCGTGGTTAAGAGATGATAGATTGCCGTTCACTGGTTGTTGAGATAACGAATTAAAATTGCTTGAAGGTTGAATGTTGTTTATTGGACTTGGAAAGGAATTCAAAGAATTCAAGGAATTCATTGAATTCATTGAATTTCGAGATTGAGAATGTACTGTTGAAGTTGTTGGTATAGTTGAAGAGAAAATGTCTGGTTGTATACTTCCATTTAATGGTGCCATTGAATTATTTGAGGATGCCTTTAAAAATAAAATTATGATTAAGTAAAAACGAGAATTTTCAATGTTTAAATAAATACTATAATATCAATTTACCAAATTAATGGTTTCTAAAGTAAATGAATTTGGATGCATTTCCATTTGCACCTTGCTTTGTCCATTGACAACACCATTAGTGCTATTAGTCACTCCACTCGTAGCTCCAACCAGTTTCTCAAAATCAATTGAAGATCCAACTTCATCCTTGTTTTTTTCTGAAAATAAAATTGTTTTAAATGAATACAATTAGATGATTAAAATTAAATGGATGAAATTAAATGAATGACAATTAAATTAACTATACCATTTCCTCCTTCGATATATTTTTTAGTATGTTCTTCGATATTCTTAATGTCTCTAAGCTGTTTAGAATGTTCTTCTTCTACCCTCGTTGACAATAATTTTATCGCCTTCATAAATTTCTGAAACTATGAAATCATAATTTTTTAGCAGAACGTTTAAATAAATTGAACCGGAAATAGGAATATTAGTTACATACTTGGTCCATATTAAGGGTAGGTACTACAGACATTTTCCATAACTGTGGTAAAATCTCTGTAGCAATAACATCCTTTTCAACATGCTTTCCCATTTCATCATATACAGCAAGTGTTGTAATCTGACGTTTTAAAAATTAACAAAAATTACCAAGAATACAATGATTACGACAAATATCTTAATAATGAAAGAAAAATGTCGAAATTACGTCATATAATCTGAAACAAGAACGAATGTAACGTGAAATTTCGAGTTAATTCGAGCTTGTTTCATGAATTCTCGATTCCGGTGAAAATAAGTACGTTATCTCAACATTTTTATTCCACGAAAAAATCTGCTTAAACCGATGATATTTACCATTACAGATGGCTCTTTTGTCTTGATACCTCTTAACAATGGCATCAACTTTTCAGTTAAAGTGAACTATTTGATATCATAAATAGATAGATTTAATAATCGAATTGTATAAACAATAAAACAATGGGTAATTTTCGATATACAACATAAAACTTACACTGTCTAGTGATTTAACTAGTGAATGTAAACAAATTAATGTTGTAACTTTGACGGCCAATATTGTTGTATGAACAAATAAATTCTATCAATAGCCCAATTCATGAATGAATAAACATTAATATTTTTGATATTTTTTAATGCATATGATATTATTCATGAAATAAATTAAGCTACCTGTATTCTAGGAAACAGAGATGATTTAATAGTAAGAATGTCTAGCGAATCTACTATCGTTGGTATAACTCTAAGGACTTTTTCTTGTATTACAGGTGACTTTGCCTCCAAAGCATTATAAATTAAAGGCATTACATCTGTCGAATTTGTAATAACAGAATAATCGGCCATCAGAAGTAACAAAAAAAAGTGATATAAATTGATACGATATTGGCACCATCAGTACATACCATCCTTGAAAACTGAAGATGATGTTTTTTGTTTAAACAATTCCATCTGATCTAGACATGTGATTAAGTTTTGCACGGGCTCGGAAACAACAAAAATCGGCTTTAAGGGACGAAGGACTTTCTCACAAAAATCAGTAGATGACAATTTTTGAGAGATAAAGAAAATATTAGGAAGAGTATAGGGTAAAAGACTATGATCCTTAATTTCTTGAAGAAGGCATGGTAAAATCTTAAAAACATTATATGTGTTAGCAGACTAAAAACAGTATTCTTATGTTCCCATGACTATTATGCTAAAAAAAAACTTCTAATACCTTGCGTAACAAAACTCTTTCAGGAAACTGGGGTAATATTCGAACTAGCCCTTTCATAAAACTAATTTTGTCATCCTTGGTCTTTTCGGGAAAACTTTCAAAAAATTTGACAGTGGAAACAAGAACATTATCAAAATATTTGCTTGTCTGGAACTCAGCAGCAGTCATTCTCTGTGATGGGTAACGAGTTATCAAATGATACATGACCTCTTCGAAAATAAAATAAAACTTAACATTAACATTTAAATTATTAAAAAGCAAGTTGACTACAAAAACCAAGCAAAGAGGAAAAAGGAAAGAAAAGGGAGGGAAAAAAGAAAAAAGAGAGAAAAACAACCAAAAAGAGTTGTTCAAAGGTTACCATGAAGATGATAAGGAAGATGGTCATACTTAGTCGATGATAACCTTTCAATATTCTTGCGATAATTATGTATACTATTGCGATTTTCCATTGGAGGTCTTCCATGACTATGTACTGTGTATATTAAACAACCAAGAGCAAACATATCATTTGCAAATTCAAGTGATTCATCTAACACAAACTCTGGAGCTACACAACAATGAATAAAAAATTTTTTTGATCAACATATATCCACAATAGGAGTCAGATATGCAATAGTTCGTGAAATTTACCCATATAATCATAATTTTTTTGAGCATAACATGGTATCCGTGAATCATAATCAGGATATTCATAGTCCGGTCGTACATCCGGATTGTTGAGAAAAGTACTAAATCCGAAACTGTATTGCGTTATAATAAAGTTAGATTGTCGGAAAAATATAAACAAAATTAATTCATGTCCTTAAAATAATAGATTCATTACCCTCCAATTTTCCAATCGCCCTAAAAAAGTAGTCATGATAAAGTTAGCTCTAGCATTCAAAAAAAAAATTCTAACAAATGAGAATCCCTTGAAAAATAACACACCTTAATATTTACAAATATGGCTTCTGGAACGAGATTTGAGTGAACAATTTTTGCATCATTATGACAAAATTGAAGGCCTTTGCCAACTTGCAATAAGCCTTTCTGAATCTAATATAAACGGCCAAATTAATTTAAAATCAGCTTAAATAAATAAATATTTGGATTTTTTTTTTAAAAAAAGCACGTTAAAATACCTCTAACTCATCCAGTTCAAAGTTTTTGATATCATCAGGAACCATTGATAAATTTTCAGTATTTCCAAGTAAATTAGCAAGAGATGCTAAAATAGGTTCTGTTGCAAATGTAATTACAGTTCTTGATTCTTCTACTGCCTCAACAACTTCAAGTAGTGATGGATGACGAAGTCTTGCGAGCTGACTAGCCTAAAAAAAGAATCAAAGACGGTTAAGATGATGAATTGTGAATATTTAATGTGGCAGATTAAAATTAAATCAGATTAAATGAAATGAGGGATAGTATAAAATAGACAAGCTACCGAAAAATACAAATTTTTGGAGTGCATTTTTTGGGCATTTTTTTAGGGCTAGGATTATGGTTTAAGGGTAGGTTTTATAATAAACAAGTATAAGTGGGTTTAGAGGGTCAAATAGAAACCTCTTATTTCATTTTACCCATATTCTACCGTAAATAAGCACTATCCTCTACCCCATTTTTTTAAATGTCAGATTAGCGGGAATCGTAATAAAATCTTTAGCTAAATTATTCCCGCTAATCTGGCATTTAAAAAAATGGGGTGGAGGGGATGGTGCTTATTTACGGTAGAATGCGGTAATCCGATTTCATTATGATCTGCGACATTTAACAAAATATATTACCTCTCTCTTTAAAACTTGATAAACTTTTTCCGTTTCTTTTTTTTCATAACTCTTTAGCAAAGTATTATCAAAAATCTTTTTTTCAAATATCTTAAAAATTTTAAAAAAACTAATTAATATATTTGGGCTTTAAATTCTATAAGGTGTATTGTGACGTCAACAAAGTTCTATGGCTAGTAATTTAACTTACAAATATAGCTACTTTTTGACCAGTTGTCTTTTTAGTTCCTGTTAATATGAAAGGATAAATTTAATAAAAAAACAGAATTGATTTCAAAAAGAAATGGTACGAAAGCTATTCTTACCTGAATGTATTTTCCATAAACCTGCACTAGCAATTTGATCCCCAACATCATACTGCCGAAGCACTGATGTTCCGGCCACATATGAAACAACTATATGACGAAAGCAAAAAAGAATCAATTACAATAATTCATTACGTATAATCTAACGCATAATCTTTTAAATTGGTTTTATTTATTACCTTGTTGGAACCCTTGTTGAAATCCTTGTTGAAACCCTTGTTGGAACATGATTCATCTAATAAATATTAACAATTGCTTCGCCACAATATATTTATCAAGTGTAAAATTTTATCCCACAACGTTCTAAGATTGAAATTTTATGAAAATTATTAAAAAGATGTAAATGAAGGAAAACCAACTAAACTTCATTAATTTGTATTTCTTATACAGTACTTTTAAGTAAAATAAACCACTTTATAAGCAAATATTACTGACCTTAAAATCTATAATCTCTATTTTATACCTTTAAAAGTCGAAAAAAATTAGAGGTTAAATTTTTAATTTTTTATCCTTTTATATCCGTGAAATGATAGTTACGTTACACGAAAGTATAAAACGTTTGATTTTTTTAAGAAAATTTACGCGGTCTTTTATAGGTTTTACGTGCTAACCGTTTCGTCTTGTTTAAAAACTTTTAGTTGATACCATATTTAATTTCAGATTTAAGCTACGTAGCTCTAATATCAATTAGGGTTCTCGGCATGATAAAAAAATTCGGCATGCCATCTGGCATGCCAATTCAAAATTTCATGCCACATGCACGATTTATTTTGTATAATTCAATTGGATAAAAAATTTTTTTTGTTGCTAAAGAATATCCGGAATCATATCTCTAACTCGATGAATAGTATATTTGAATATTCATTGAATATTCGATATTCGAATTGATAATAGATTCACCAAATGAATATTCGAATATAAAAATTATTCACCAAATAATTCAATGAATATAAAATGAATTCAATGAATATAAAATGAATATATACTATTTGATTAATTAATTAAAATACTATTTAATTAACAAATTAAAATATAAAATAAAATATTAATATATATTATATCTAATTTTGTATTTTAATTAATTAATAATATTAAACTCAAATAAAATAAAATTTTATTAGTGCAAGTAAATTATATAGTTTATTTATTTATTTGTTTTAATACATTTAAAATTATTTATTATTTTATATATTTAAAATTAGAATTTAATTTTATAATAAGGGTAAATTTATTTCTCACTGGGGTGAGTCTCATCTTCCTATAATAAAATTTGAAAAGAATACTAATATCTCAAAATTTTACTAATATAATCTATCATGTAATATAACAAAAATTCTAATTTTAACCTTAACATATTAATATGGCCAGGGTTTTGTTTGTATTTATGAATGAATATTCGAATACTAAAAAAATTGAACAAATGAATATTCGAATACTTATTTTTTGAACGAGTAAGACCTCTATCTATATTTTATATTATTATAATTAATGGATCCTCATACCACAAACCTTAGTATCAAAACTTTGAATTGCATCTCTAACAAAATATACTTTTTAGCCTTTTTATTTTTATGTCGTTGAATTATACGATAAATTGACATTTGACTGAATTCTCTTCTATCTGTATTTGTGATGAATGTTAGCAAATGAATAAGGTTGTTATTATTAGAGAAAAACTTTATAAGTACCGAATTGATCAGAATTAAAAGTATTTTATTTTCAATCTTTACATATTAATGATTGTCACGGCTGAAGCTGGAAATTAGGGACCTCGATTTTAAATATAAACCCTACCAAAATCCACCTATACTCTTTTATTATCAAAACTAACCCTAAACTAACCTAACTATAAAAAAAAAAAAAAAAAAGCACCCCAAAAATTTCGAAAATTTCATATTAAAATATATTTAAAATTTCCAGCTTCATGATTCTGGAGAATTAAAATTTTACGGCCAAAATCAATAAAATTTGGATTAGACATTCTTTTGAAAAAAGTAAAAAAAGTCGAAACTTGGGTGAGATCAAATACAACTATATATTAAATTTCTTTTACGAAGCTAAGATTTTAATAAAAATTTTATGGAAGAAGTAATATTGCCAGGAAAAAAAAATATTGTTTAGTCGAAAATAACCTATCGTTATTTAAAGGTTCAAATGGTTCTAAAACAAGATGTGTCCACCCGGACTAAATTTAATTCATTGTAGATAGAAATTACATATTATTTTCGTTATAAGTGTAGTGAACTCCCAATATAGTGAAGTACACCAATATAGTGAAGTATATACAGTATTCTCTTGATACAAACTAGAAACATGTGGATTTTGCTATTCCAAGGAAAAAGCAGTTTAAATGTACATATTCTTTAAGACTGCAGCAAATCACAAAACCCACAGGTCCCTGATATAAACTATGGCTAAAATGTAATAATTATATCCTGGGTAGTGGTTATAAGTGGAATTTTGCACTAAGTATAATCGGCCGCGTTATACTTTACTGCAAAAAAAATTTCGTTTCTATCCAACTGCCCGGGATATAACTGATTTATCGGTTTAATCAAATTTCATGATCTATGAAACTATCTTTAACAAAAAAAGTTTCTTGCAACAACTTTAAAATTCTGGCCCAAGTATATATTTCGTTACTATTAATACAATTTTCTTAATCGTTCCCTAAATACAAGCTGCTAAAAATCTGGACTAGCGAATTGCACTAAGAGAGAATTGACTGTACTGCAATAATGACCACTGATAAGTTTCAATTATAAATTTTATAACTTACCTTAAACTTTTCATATTCACTAAACACATTATCAAGGCTCTGTAAAGATTGCGATATCTCTTCATTAAAGTTATGCGAAGTACTGCACTTTTTTTTTTGGTTTGTCTTGGGATTTCTTTTCACAACAACTGGTTTACTCTTAGTATTTGCTGTAAGCGGTCATTTTTTGATTAAGTGCTGAAACGACATATTTGGAAAATTTAATAAATGAACATTCTCTTAATTCATCAAAGTATGTTATATTTTTAGCCATCTAAATTATTAGTAATAAAAGATATAAAAATGTAATTAATATATATATATATATTTGTATGTTACTTTTTATAGTATATAGTATATGATATTGCTATAATAAATGAAAAATGAACTGACAATCGTGAGACTTCATCTGGTATCGAGAAGAATACGCATTGTTATCAAAATTTCATTTCAACACAATGTATAAATACAGTGTCGCATCACACATGGTTGATACCATCCCATATATTGGTGATCTCATGTATCTTATACATGTGCTGTAATAATAGCCATAATGAAATTGATAATCATAAGACTTCATCTGGTATCGAGAAGAATACGCATTATCATCAAGAATTTCATTCCAACCCAACATATAAACACAGTGTTGCATCACACATGGCGATACCATTCCATATTATTGGTGATCTCATGTATCTTATATGTGTGTTGTAATGACCATAATACCAATATCGTTTATTGTTATCATAATGAATAAAAAATGAACTGACAATCATAAAACTTCATCTGGTATCGAGAAGAACATGCATTGTCATCAATAATTTTATTCCAACACAACATATAAATACAGTGTCGCATCACACATGGTCGATACCATTCCATATTATTGGTGATCTCATGTATCTTATATGTGTGTTGTAATGACAAACAATTAAGAATCATAACTATAATAATATAGTTTAAAAAAAATTTTCATACTTCTATATGACGATCAATCAATTCTTTTTCTGTAGTTTTTAAACCAGACCCTAAATTTTATATTAATATACATATTTAGAATTAAA
>CAJVQC010001551.1:0-10024 GCA_910592285.1 Racocetra persica
AGGATCTATTATTAAAAATATTAGAAAAGATCTTTGTAGAATATCTCAAGAATCAAAAGATCTTTAATGAAATACAAGAAAGATTCTTGAAAAGAAGACCAGGCTTTAAAAAGAAAAAGAAGGATAGGAAGACCAAGAAAGGAGGAAAAGAAGACTCTCATACCCAGAACACAGAAGGAAAAGAAGCAAAGCAGTTTAACCAAGATCCAAAAATAAAGAAACAGAAAGAAGATCTAAGATACTCTAAGAAAAAAAAAATATACAGAAGAATATTTCTAGAAAAAACTATTAAAACAAGTTCTTGAAAAGAAGAAGGAAATTACAGAGCTACATGACAGGAAAGAGAACTTATAGAAAAAGATACGAGAAGACTTCCTGAAGCCAGGTCTCGAATTGGTAAGAACAAGTTTAACTAGAAGAAGAAGAAAAGGAAATTCAAACACAAACAAGAGATTTTTGGCAATAACTCAGTATTGAAAGAGAAAATTATTTTGTTTATTAGAAAATTAGATTTAGGATTCTGATATAAAAAGAAAGATAGTTTAGTAAGAGGAAATTGCTAATTTAATTTAGTTAAAATTCTTTTATTATAAAACTATCTTGTGATAGTTTCTTAGGCTAGCTTGATATAGCTTTCTGATACGGACAATAGCCTTAACCGGTGAGGCAGACCGCACTTGGGCACCCTTAGGGGTAGCCGAGTGATGTTGAATCTGTAACTTAAATAGTTTAATTGACGATTCTCCAGTGAACTGAAGAATGTTTATAGTGAAACGTAACGTAGTTCTATATGTAAATTACTATAAGTGCAAAAGTAAAAATTTTCTAGTGATTGTTTAAGAAAAACTTTTTTCATACTAAATTAATCACCTTTGAGTTTCTAAGAAAAGTTGTAAAGCTCATCGAGACAAATCTAATGGTAGTTAAATCATTCAAATTGGCCTAGTAGATGCTAAGATATCTTTAAAAAATGTTTTGTTGACTATATAAAAATTCTTTAGATTGTTCTTAAAGAATTTTATATAGTTGACAAAACATTTTTCAAAGATATCTTGGCATTCACTAAGCTGATTTGAATGATCTAACTACTATTAAATTCATCTTGATAAGCTTTACAACTTTACTTAGAGACTCAAAGATGATTAACTTAGTACGAAAAAATGTTTTCTTTGGACAATTACTAGAAAATTTCTACTTTTGCGGCTATAGTAATTTACATATAAAACCACATCACATTTCACTATGAACATTCTTTAGTTTACTAGAAAATCATCAATTAATTGTACTTTGTGCATATGCTTTGATCTAATAAAGATACCGGCAAGGCTGCTGATACATACAAAAAAAATATATATATATATATAGTAAATTTTAGAGTTATATAATTTAACATATATATATTATCATGCATCTACTTAATTGATTAATCAAATTATATGATTAGGTATAATATGAAATTAAAAAAATATAGTCAACTCTCTCTAAGTGCAATGCAACAGAACCATATATAAAAATTTTACCAAACATACACTTAGAGAGATATTGTATTAGAGAACTAAAAAACTATAGGTATAATATTAGTTAAGGCCAAGGTAAAATGTATATTTATATAGAATGTACACTTAGAGAATATGCACTTAGAGAAAGTTGACTATAGTAATATTTTAAAAAAAATTGCTTGTAACTTATAATTTTACTTATAGAACTATTTTTATATTTTAATAAAAAAACTTTTATAAAATTTTAGATATAACTACTATTTATTTACTAACAGGAAAATTTTTTTGGCACAAATCTGTGATAACCTGTGAAAATGCAGATTATTGCAGATTTTTTAATACAAATCTGTGCAGATATTCAAAAATGCAGATTATTACAGATTTTTTAATTTAAATTTGCATAAATTTTCTTATTATATAATTTTTATGATATCTCATGATCTAGTGATCAGAACTCAACAATTTTGATACCATTTGATTCATCTCAATAAGATGAATCAAATGGTACCAAAATTATTGAGTTTTGATTATTAGAACACAAGATAATTATATTTAGGTAAATTTTGAAAAAATATATATATCTTGCCAACCAGTGGCCTAAATTTAATGATTTTGTTATCATTCGATTCCTCTCAATAAGACGGTTCGAATGGTACCAAAAATGCTAAAATTGAATTACTAGTTGGCGAGATATTTACAAAAAATATTTTGTGACGCAGTTTTGCACAGAACTTTAAATTTGTTTTGTAAAAAACTGTGTTACAAAACTTTTTTTGTAAATATCTCGCCAACTAGTAATTCAATTTTAGCATTTTTGGTACCATTCGAACTGTCTCATTGAGAGGAACCGAATGATACCAAAATTATTAAATTTGGACTACTGGTTGGCAAGATATTTAGATATTTTCAAAATTTACCTAAATGTAATTATCTTGTGTTCTAATGATCAAAACTTAACAATTTTGGTACCATTCGATTCATCTCATTGAGATGAATCGAATAGTACCAAAATTGTTGAGTTCTGATTACTAAATCATGAGATATCATAAAACTTATATAATAAGAAAATTTATGCAGATTTAAATTAAAAAATCTGTAATAATCTGCATTTTTGAATATCTGCACAGATCTGTGTTAAAAAATCTGCAATAATCTGCATTTTCACAGGTTATCACAAATCTGTACCAAAAAAATTTTCCTAATAACAATCTAACCTAATTCTATATTAGTATTAACCCTTATTCTAAATTAATATATTATTGATTTCATATTATACTAGATTTATAAAGTGTATCACAATTATATATACTAACAAAATTATTTTAAAATTTAAAACCTAAAATTAAAAGTTGAAGATGAAATTGTTTTTGATCTATTTTACTTAAAAAATGAAATTTTTTGATACTTTTTTTTGAAAAAAACAAAATTATAAGAAAACATAACTATCTAAATTAGATTTGCTCTTATATATAAAAAATTCTAATTTACTCTAATGAAGACAAAATAAGGTTTTTTTAAAAACCTATTTTGGTGGTATATATATATAATCACAATGTATCTATACCAAATAATAAAATTTTAAATATTATTTTGCAAACCATGTGAGCTGGCAAAAGTACAAATTTTTAGGTCTATACAGGGCTTTAAAAGTAGGTTCAAGCTAGTATAGAATTAGTGTTAAAAAGCATATACTGTATATATACAAAATTAAATACTAAAACTTAATTTTTTTGGTACACAAGATCCTGTGATCCAATTGGTCGATCATATTAACCTGCGATATTTAACAATAATCTTTTTTTTTTTATTAGACTGATTAAAATAAACAGGTTGATTGGCCATATATTATGTAATTGCACTCTGCTTTAAATAACTACCAAATAAAGTTAGCTAATTTTTTTAAAAAGCTAAACAGTAGTACCAAGCATTAATAATTATTTCTTAGTGTTGAAATAAATAAATAACTAATATCGCAGCATTGATTACAAATCCAGGTCGATATACAATAAATCAATATAAATTACGAGCATGTTTGTTGGGGAGTTATAGAATTATATTATATGTTTTAAAAACAATTTAGTCGCATTAAATTACAAAAATTACAAAATGTCATCACAAAAAAAAACACAAATAGGCAAAAATTAAAATTTTTATCACATTAAATTACAGAATTAGTTAGTATTAACTACATTGCAGAATTTAGTCTTAACCACCGCAAAAAATTATCGTCCTAGCGCGTTTACTAGTTTCACTCCAAAGTTTCTATTGGCCATCGGTAAATCGCATTTTTGATTGGGAAGTGTAATGTGAATTTCTAAAAAGCCAAAAAAATTCCTTGCAAATTTTGGTATAATGCTGCCCACTAACTCTAACTCTAATTCTGATTAAAGCATTTACATTATTATAAAAAAGAAAATTAGTAAAATCGTCGATGCTAATATATAGCAAGCTTTGATGTAATGCAGGGACGGTGATTTTATGTGTTTCACATAAATATGTTTATGGCAATTTACAAGAATTATCACATAATTTGGCAAATCGATAAATAAAATCTAACTGATTCGGTATCTCCCGACGTAGAATTTGAATGAACTCAAATTACGTGAAACAAAATCCGATAAAGTTTACCACAGAATTGCATATAATTTGGTCAAGTATATCACAGAATCGCACATAATTGGCCAAGTATACCACATAATCGCACATAATTGCCAAAGCATATCACAGAATCGCACATAATTTGGCAAATATGTTTCACATCAAATCACAATTTGAAATTTGTTATTACATAATTTTGATTTTGTCACCGCAGAAAATCACTGTCCCTGATGTAATGTTACACGATCAAGATGATCAAAAACAAACCATTCATAAAAAATTTCCTTAAAAAGATTTTTTTGTGCGTCACAATACTGTCACGTGAAAGTGAAAATTTTGGCGTAAAAATAACAAAAATTATATGCTTTTTTATATATAATGAAAATAAAATTAAAAGCCGGGTTGCCGGGTCATTTTTCAAATTTTATGTTATGAGAACCAAAATATTAACTTGGTATCGGTATGGCCTAACTTAATTTAATTTTATGGGATCGGAGGGATTATACGTAGAATTTGATGATAATACTGTAATATCATTAAATTTTTATCAATTTGTACATTTTTTTTTTATTATTTTAATAATATAAAGAATTTAAATGTAAAATACAGAAAATACAGTATATATGCCCTTCTACATTCCAAAATTGTCCGTATATCAAAAGTATTATTTCCGAATTTCATAAAACGCCATCGTGACTTTTAAACTCAGATCTTTAGATAAATCTTTAGAAATTATCAAATTCAAAAGGAAAAAAAGTTATGAAATTTGTCACATGTATAACATAAATTATATCAAAACTAAGATTTAATTGTTTTAAATGGTTAAACAAAATTTTCATCGTTTTTTTTCTCACCTATTCAACGAAAGTAAAACTATAAAAAACAACAAAACTTGGTTGAAATAAAAATAATGCATTCATGCGTATGTGTTGTGGTTAACTACCGAAGGTAGTCATGTAAGCCTTAACTCGGTGAAAAAAATGTGTGATTGTATGAGATTGTTATCGGAGTGAAAGACATGAAAAAATAATAAAAAAAAATCATAAGCCTAATAATAATCCATCTTACATAAATATCTTTTAGCTATTACATTCAAATTATTTTATAATAAAATTAAAAATATTCAGGCATTTCGTTGTTGGTCCCTAGATGAACTTTCAAAACTATTTCTTCGTGAATCACTTTGATCACCAGCCAATAAATAAGTCTCAGAATTTTCAGACATGAACGAATGACGTTCATAATATCGGTCTACTGAAGAATAAGAAGGTGGTGGAACAGTGATATCAGAAAGAGAAATGTCCAAGCCTGCTTCTGGAGGTATTCCAGTCATGATACCATTATCAATATGAGAATATTGTGAACGAGGTACGTCTTCAGATGGGCGTCCTCTAGAACTTGATTCTAATAAAATTGATCCTCTTTCGGATCCGTATGCTGGTGGTGGCGCAAGTGTTCCCATTGTTGGAGCAAGACCCCATTTTTTCACGTTTGCCTCAATAAAAACAAACCCTATTTGACCAAAATTAACATGAACACTGCAAGGTCCGTTTGCTCCAACGGTTGGAAACAAATTCATTTTCATTCCAGTAAATGCATCGTCTAATTTTTTACCATTGCGTGTAAAGAAAACGGTACCAGTTCTTGGACGATACCCGACACCAACAACATCGCCTTGATGAAATTGAGGGCCATAAGTTTTTCCGTTGAATGGCGAATTATAATATTTTGATCCACTATCTGAAAAATAAGCAACTGATTGACGATTCCATCCTTTTTTTTTTTTTTTTGTTTTGCGTGGGTGATGTTACATTATAATAATGAAAAAGATTAAAAAATTTATGTAATATGAATTCAACAGAAATGAATTTATTCTTACCTGGCAATCGGAATAAAGGATAAGGCTTAGTTGCTAATCCGATTGCAACAGTTGTAGTTGGTGGTTTCTCGTACATTTTACATTCCCAATAATATACTTCTTGCTGTTTCGGTAACGGAAGATTAGTTTGCACACAACATTCACTATCATAAAATGCGATCTCAGTACGACATTCTACGAAACAGCTCGTGTGCTGAAGATCTGGTTCGAACTCCCATGCAGACACTCCTTTTTCCTGAATGGAAAGGAATTGAGTTAAGGTAATTTCCGTAGGAATACTATCAGGTGGATAAGTTTCTTGAAATGCTTAATAATTTAAGAAAAGCAAATGAAAAAAAATGTTTAATATATGACCGATTAATATAAGTTGGAAATAAAGGATCGAGTGAAAATAATGTTTAAGTATACTTCGGGCGCGTTCATAGCTTTGTCGTGCAGCATCGTCTAAAGTTTCAACCAAGCTAGCTTCTGCTCGAGCAATCTCAGGATCATTAAGATCAGGAATCCTATTTTTATCCCCCACAATCCACCGTCGTCGAATAAACGCCCAAATGATTAAAATTCCAATTATGAAAACGATGCCAAGAATAACAAGTGTAACAACAGTCTTAGAACCACTATCATTGCTATTACTTTCGTTGAATTCTTTATTGTCAGCAGCAACCACCAAGGGCTGCAGTAAAATTATTACAGACATTGTTGTTGATTGGAAACTAGAACGCCGATGGACATCCATATTTTTCCAATATGCCAGTGGTTCCGATGAAAAATTTCGCTGGAAGAATACTCGAATAACCCCAATAGGAAAGAATAAATGTTAACCAATAAAAATACATCTAAAGTAGCCAATCAAAATAATTATGTAATATAGTCGTGTATATTGTCATATTAGGTTATATAAATAGTAAAAGAAATATTATTTTAAAACGTATCGGTATCAATGTTTTTGGAGTACTGTATGAGACATTTTTTTGATATATATTAAAAATACGTCATATTAAGCATTGATTCAACATTTTCACGTTTTCTTAATTTTGCAATATTCCGAAACTTTCCGATAATTCGGTAATTCTGGAATATGTCGCGAACACCCAAAGTACTATGTATGTTTACTGTTTTGCTGTACCAATGTACTCCTGCTCTTTTTTAAAGTTAAATAAATGATATTAATAAAAGTGGGTACTATTTGAATTTGTGAATTCATATAACAATATTATGTAGATGTTTAGCCCCGATAATAATGATAGTATGCTAGCAATGGTTTTCAATAACGATAAAGGAATTCATATATATACAAAACGTAACATAACACGAAACTTCGAACAAAATTAATAATCATATATAAGCGTGAGGTTGTGAAAATATGCAAACTAGACGAGACATTGCGCATATATATATATACCTTCATAAATTTACACTACGTAGATGAGAAATTGTGTAAATTTTGCTATGTATATACAAATCATATATATACACCATACGTAAATGCAATGCACGCTCTATGTAAATTCCCTCTAAATGCACGGGCCATCTTTTTTTTTTTACTATGGTCCCGAGAGGAGCGCATTCACGGAGGTCTGACTGTATATACAGTTAAAATAAATCAAATTGTAAATTTTGTCTGTTTATAGGGTGGCTTTGCCATATGAAGTGTAAGGTCTAAGATTTTACAGTCAAATCTTTCTTATACGTTAGACCCCAGAGTCTTGCACGTAGAAATATATAAAACCATATATACTGTATAACATATATATATATGTATGTATGTTGTGAGAATGGAATTTTGAGTTAAAATTTAGAGTTAGGGATGTAAGATAAATTCTATTTAAAATTTTAACTTCATTAAGAAATTTTAACGCTAAATTCTGTTCCCGCTTATACATTCTGGATTCGGGTTTTCGTAATCATAATAACCTGATCCGGTGGGAATTAGCGGAAACTTCGTTTCCGCTTATTCACATATATGGTCAGGGTATTATTAATTAATCCTCCCGTGATCTTGATATAGTGATCGGGGGATTAATCTTTTGATTTTTTTAGAGATATTAAAAATGTCTATCCGGCTCAGTGTTGGACTATGACCTGTTATGTTAATTATATAACCTTATGACCTGTTATGACTTATAACATTACTATTACATTATGACCATCTTGGTCATACGATAAAATTTGATATGACCTAAATGGCAACACTGATCCGGCTTGACTCCAGAAGCCGAATCTTAACCTCGAAGGATCGTGATAAAAACAATTAAGAAACCAAAGATTTCAACGTATAGTGGTAATAATTTCATTGTTAAAGTTTAGAGTTATGATTAGATATTAGAAGTTATAAGAAAAGGTTAGGAAGGGGTTTTTGGAACTCTGGGCATTTTTTCTTAGAACATCAAGCGTTACTTAAACTGCCGTTAAAAAAGATATTTAAATAGTTAAGCGCATTGTTTTAGTACAAATTAAAAGTTGCACTTGCTATATCGATGTTCATATATTCATTCAAATACATGTAACTATAAGCCAGCAAGTTGAAGACCGGCTTCAAAAACTGACTCCGTAAAACACCCCCATAGTTTCCGTTTTGAAGATGTTACATTATTAAGGTTAATATATATATATATGTTATTTTAATTGTGTCAAACAAAGATATGCATTAAAAAGGATTTTCAAAAAAGATAAATACAGTCAGACCTCCCTAAATGCACGTTGTCGAGATCAGCTCTAGGGCGTGCATTTAGGGAGGGTTGCAATTAGAGAACACTAATAAAATCATATTGAACACCATTAGTATGATTTAGTAAACCTGTAAATAAATATAAAAATAAAATAATATATAATACTATGTAGTATATAATTAAAATATTATTTTTTATATTTTCTAAATTAGTGTTTATATTTTTTAACAAAACAAAGATTTTGAAAAAAATATCTCAACAACTATTTGATCAAATTCAATAATTTTTTTTTATTTTGATTTTATAAATCTAAAAAATTCAAATAAAAAAAATTCATTAAATTTGATCAAATAGTTGATAAAATATCTTTATTCAAAGTTTTAAAAATTTAAAATATCTATTAAAATAATTAAATTTCTTTAAAACTTTGAACAAAAACATCTTAATAATTATTTAACTAAATTTAATGAACTTTTTATTTGAATTCTTATTATTTATATAAAAAATTGATAATTTTTTTTTAATTTAATAAGTATTTTGAATTTTTTTAAAACTTTAATACTTGATCAAATTTAATAAATTTTTTTTTTTTAATTGTATAAATCAAAAGAATTCAAATAAAAAAATTCATTAAATTTAATTAAGTAATTATTAAAATATTTTTCCTAAAGTTTTAAAAAAATTTAATATAATTATTTTAAGATTTTTATCTTTTTGCGCGGATGCATTTTGTGCACCCTATAAGATCTGGTGTAATATGAAATCAAAACAAACTATCAATCCATTAATTTTAGGGTAAGGGTTAGCACTAATTTAGAGTTAAGTTAGATTGCAGTTAAAACTAATTATATTTAAAATTTTGCAAGAAATTTTTTTTGTTATAACGCAAAAGGCAGTTTCATAAGCAAAATTATGAGTTACAAGTGATTTTTTCAAAATATCACTATTTTTTTGATTTCACATTACACCTGATCTTACGATCTGATTGGTCGATCAGGTGGGTGTATTACAACACACATGTGCTAAATTATATAAATCTTATTTTAATAAACCTTTGAGTTTTTTTAAAGCTTTAAACAAAGATATCTTGGTAACTATTTAATCAAATTCAATATTTTTTTATTTGAATTCTTTAGATTTATAAAATTAAAATAAAAAAATTCATTGAATTTAATTAAATAATATTTTTGTTTAAAATTTTTATTTTATTAAAAAAATATAAATAATAAATTTAAAGAGTATAAAAAATAATTTTTTTTATGTTAATAAAAGTTAATAAATTACAGAAATATATTAAACAAAAAAAGCTAGTAAATCTTAAAAATATAGTTAATAATTCCAATTAAGTATATAGCTAATTTAATACTATATAATAATAA
>CAJVQC010001552.1:0-10023 GCA_910592285.1 Racocetra persica
TATGTAATTGTTCATTGAAGCTATATGTTAATAAAAACCAGAGCCATGACCTTACCTTAATATAAAAAAAAAAAAAAAAAGTAAAATCAAAGAATCTTATTTTATTTTTCCGATTTACAATTCAACATTGTAAAATGCTATTTTAAAAATCTTATTTTTGAAATGCGTCACTTATGTGTTAACTTTGAAACCTCAATTACTTTACGTCTATTCTTTTTTGTGAAATTACAATTACTGCTTAGCACGTATAAATATCACCAATGAATAGAAACTCAGATATTATTCATCACTCATCCAACTTAAATTGCCCACCCAACTTAAATCACCCATCCAACTTAATTCTTTAATAATACTATAATTCAATTAACCTACATACTGTTAGTAGTTAATCAATACAAATTCAAATTTCTAGTAAAACTTCTTGCCACAAAAATTCTAACTAAACTCATGTGACAACAACTTATGGTTTGTCTAGTATCAATTATTTGGTGTGATTATCTTCATGAACCTATACAGTTTACTTGTAGGCTGATTACAAGTTATAGCGAAAGCCAACTGCTCCCAGAACCAAAAAAGTACTTTTTATTCTATGTACCTCTGCTAACATATATTAATTTAATCAAATGGCGATTAAAAAGTAAAAGCGAGATGTAAATTGTAGCAGATCTAATGAGAATAAAAAATATCTACGAACTTTAAAAATTTAATTACTTGCTAAGATTGTAGAATTTAAGTAAATAGGTTATATTTTTATATAAATAATGTGATACACGATATTATAACAGTGTTAAAATACTATATAGTATTAAAATACTATCGCTATGAAGTTTAAGGTCAGATTAGTTCTAAAAATAAATTTTATATACGATATAATTTAAAACCCGATTTGTGTAACTGATTTTTTTGAAAACTTGAAAATCGAGTTTTGTTTGATTTTGCCGAGCACTAATTTTACCTCCAGCCAAACTTGAACTGTCAACCTTGTCTATAGGGGGACAGGAGTTTATCCATTAAGCTATAGAACCTGAACCCCAGTATCAATTATTATTATTATTAAAAATATAATTTTTTATACTATAATTTTATATTAATAAAACTTATTTAGTATTAAAGCCCAGATACAACCTGTTTAAGTAGCTAATTTGCTTCATATTAAATTTTTAACTTTATAAAACTTTGGTTTCTTTAATTATAAGTTAGAAATTACTAATCTTGTTAGTTTTATTTATCTTTTTTTATCATATTGGTCTATAAAGACTAATTAAATTTAATATAATACTATACATGCTAACAAAATTATTTTAGATTTCAGGGTATGAAATTAAAATTTGAAAATAAAATTATTTTTGACCTATTTTACTTAAAAGACAAAATTTTTTGATACTTTTTTTGAAGAGATGAAATTATAAAGAATATAACTATCTAAATTAGATTTGCTCTTGTATATAAAAAATTCCAAATTGCTCTAATAGAAATAAAATAGAGTTTTTTTGAAAACCTATTTTAGTGGCATGTATATACAATACTTGATTAGATTTTAGTTATTTTTTATACTAAGTTTAGAATTTGGTTTTTTTTTCTTTTAGGTTTATTTTTTTTTTTGTAATTTTATTTTCTTTGTTTTTTAGATTTTATATTCTTTTTTTATTTTTTATTTTTTTTATTTTTTAATTTTATTTGTGATAGTATTTTTTTCTTCTAATTATATATTTAAAGTTTTAAATATGTTTTAAAAACTTTTATCAAACTTTTTTTAATTATATTAAGCATTTTTTATAATATCTTTCTATTTTAATTCTGCTTCTAATTGTTTCTTTTCTCTTTTTAGTTATAAGACTTCTTATTAAATACTTTTTTGTTTCTATTTTTTTTTTATCTTTTTTAAAAATTAGAATCTTAACTTTTTTTTTACTTATATATCTTTCTTCTTTTTAAAGTATCTTAAAACCTTCTTGATTTGCTTTATTTTTAATAATATTCTATATATTTTAATATTTTATATACTCAATGAGATGATCTATATTCTTTGTTTTGTTTTTGCATATTTTATTTTATAGATATTAGCTTTTTTATACAATATTTAGCTTTATTAAAAAGATATAAATTACTAACTTTTTCTGATAATTACTTGTATTAAATTTTTCTAAAAATAATTACTCTATTCTTTAAATTTTATTAAGTAAATCTATTTTGACTTTTTTCTAAAACTATATTCAATTTTTTAAATTTACTTCTATTAAGTAAACTTCTAATACTCTCTAATATAGCTTATTTACAACTTTATTTTGATATATAATATATGAAAAACAAACTAAAATTCATAAAACTACAATCAAAATATTTTTAAACTCTGTTACAAAAATTATATCTAGTTTTTATAAAAATTTTTTTATTTTAAAGAATACTGTTTCTCTAAAATATTTAAAATCTGCAAATTTATATTACTAATCAATATTACTAATCAATTTATACAACTTCAATTTTTGTTTTATTTATTTTTATACAAAATTTAATTTTACTATTTTAGTTTTAATAAATTTACACAAGCTTTACTTTATTAATACACAATTTATACTATTATACTTAGTTATATCAAGTTATACTAGTTATACCAAGTCATATTTGCTACAAATATCTAAAATTTTGATTATATAAGATACCAAATATGCAAAAGAATCTACTATAGAAAAGCTTAACCCAAGGTACAAACTACTTAATATATATCTGCTTTTTAGTAATTTATATATATAAGATTTATCCATAGCAAGTTTGACTAGTTACAAAACCAAGAATATCTTCTGCTTCAGTCTTAATTCTATAAACAAATTTTAGTATAATTTTGAAACAAGTGATTGTCAGAAAAAATTATTAATCTTTTGAATATTTGATATACTTATTTTCCATTAGTCACCAATGTTTTAAAACAATAAAAAAAGTATAAAAAACTGTTTAAACTATTTTTTTTTTATTATCTCTAGTTAGGTTCATCATTCAAAACTGTGCAAAAAGTTGTTCTAACTTATATGCATTGACATAGTTCATAATACATATTAGTGTGCCCAGAATTAGCAATATGCCCAGAGGTAGCAATGTGAAATTATTTCTCAAGGCATATTTAATAATGATAAAATTATACACTATCTACTAGAGTGTAATGAAGTATATACGTACGTATGTACTTACTACGTATGACTATAACAAGTGGAAATACTAAATAGGTTGGATTAATCTAAAAGTTAGAACCACCTAAGATTTTTCTACTTGTTTAACCGGTTAACAATGATAACCATTTAATTTAGCCGGCATTAAAATAATTCTGGCCCACAACCAACATAATTCTGCTCGGAACTATAGAACAATTGTTAAATGATTAAACGGTTCCAATCCCTAAATTAACCTACATACAAATAAACCCAGAAATCAAAAATATGGGTTCATTGACGTCCCAAAAACAAGTATTGCAGCATCATGCGTTTTTCTCAGCTGTTTTATTTTTATCGTTATAATTGATAATTATCATATCCACCGGTTTGATTTTTATAAATATTTTTATAATAATAACTTTCGATATATTGATTTATTTTTAAATCATTTTATTACCAAAATATTTTTCATAACGAGCCCAAAATCATCCAAATCCGATAACGATAACCTCCCAAAACCGATACAGAACCTGTCCATCATGCATACCGGTTTTGAGAGGGCCGACAGTAGTATATCCTTGCCAAAGTAATCTATTATCTATTATATAGTATACTTGCCAAAGTAATCTATTAGTTCCAATTTTTCTGTATCATGATGAATGCGAACTTGTTTCTGCAAAAAAAAAATAATAATAATCGTATGATTTTTTTTCCATATCACTATGAATGCAAAATTTTCTTTGCAAAAAAAAAAATAAAAATAAAAAAGAAAGATAAAAATAAAAATCGTATGATTTTTTTGACATTACCTAGACTCAATAGTTCTACATATAAATTATATAAATTAGAGTGAATTTTACTTCATGCTGATTAGCTTAAATTTTTACAAAACATGGCTTCAGTTTTTGATCAATTAAAACAATGGACCACTATCGTTACTGATTCGGATGACTTTGAGTGTGCGTATTATTAATCATTATCTTGCCTGCAGGCTCATATGGGACTGCCTACAGCAAAAGCAGGGGTGGGACTATATAATATATAGTCCCATCCCCTGCTTTTGCTGTGGGCGTCCCCATATAATCATGGCCTTTTTTTCTTCGGCAAGGTTATACCAAATTCGATTATGTAATAGACGATAACATCGATATTGCACAAAATTTGTTTTGTCAGAATAAACGGTTTGCCGTTATACGGCATACTTATGATAACTTTATCTAAATAAATTAATAAAAATATTGCTACTTTTAAATACATAGACATTACTCAATACAAACCACAAAATGCAACTATTAATCCTTCATTAATATTGGAAGCATATAAAGACCCGAAATATGATTATTTAATTAATTCCGCAATAGAATATGCAAAGGGGAAAGAAAGGTAATAATCATTTAATATATAAATTATCTTTTATAATTTCGAAATTAAATCTTTTTAACATTTATTAGATTCAATGAGAAAATAATCGAATTGGCTGCTGATAAATTAGTAATTTATTTATTTTTTTTTTTAAGCATTCTTTATATTAGCAATTTAAAACCAATTCATAAAACTATTCTATTCATAATTTCATATTTTATAGTTGATAGACTTAGTCTTTGAAATTCTTAAAATTATTCCAGGCAATATATCAGTAGAAGTGGACGCAATCCTTTCTTTTGACACTGAGGCAACGGTCGCTAAAGCTAAACATCTAATTGCTCTTTGCGAAGAAGTTGGTGTTGATAAGTCACGCGTCATAATTAAGATTGCTTCAACCTGAGAAGGAATTCAAGCTGCTAAAATACTTGAAAATGAAGGAATTCAATGTAATATGATCCATCTTTTCTCTTTTACTCAGGTAAGCTTTTTTTTTTAATCTTATTATTCTCAACATCCCATTTAATATACTATAATATCAAACCACTTTTTAAAATTAATTTATATAGGCTATTGCTTGTGCCGAAGCTGGTGTATCTCTAATATCTCCATATATTAGCCGAATGCTTGATTGGTATATGAAAAATACTAACAAGACTTATAAATCAAACGAAAATCCTGGTGTTTTATTTGTATCCGAAGTTTATAAATATTACAAAAAATTTGGTTACAAAACCATTGTAATGGGTGAGAGCTTCCTTAATACGGGTGAAATTGAAGAATTATCTGGTTGTGACGTTTTGTCAATTAGCCCCACGTTATTAAACAAATTACAAATCGGTTATAAAAAAATAGAAAGGAAATTGTGTCCAGATGCAGGTATGTTTTAAATATTATTATTTGTTATTATTATTAGATGTTTATATATAATCTTATATTTATCTTTGGGAATAGCACATAATTATTTAGGATTCAAAGTCAATTACGACAAAAATTCTTTTAAATAGAAATCCTATGGCTACTGGAAAATTGGATGAAGGTATTAGGTCATTTGCTAAAGACAATAAAACTTTACATTTAATTTTAAAGCAACGTTTGACTAATGAAGATCAGAAAATTTTTGAAAGAATTTCTGAAAATTTCCGAGTTTTTGTTTTATAATTAGGCTTTTTTTGTCTTAGAACATATGAGCTAGGTGCTGGAAAAAGGGACGAAATTGACGATTTTTTCAAAAGGAATTTTTTTTACATAAGTCAATTTAAAATAAGATTAAGAAGTAGTTGTATTAATAAAATTTTGCAGTATAGCTCTTTAAAATTTTCATTTTCTTATGATTTATTATTAAAATTTATCACATGATTTTCCGAAAATCTTTTTTTTTTTGTCAATTTCGTCCCTTTTCTCAACACCTAAGCCCATATTATATATCTCAATAGTTCAAATAATTAATATATAAAGTATAATTTATTGTATGCTTAGTTTTTGGAATATATTATGTAACACATCATTGCGTAATTTATACGTATAAATATTTTTACGGAGTTTTCGTGTGATTAGTAAATATCTCTAGTAGATTAAAAATGTCATTTCGTATGCAATCCAAAACCTGTAATTCCAAATTAAATCTAAACTGTAAAAAATAGAAATTCTTGGTTTGCAAATAAAAAAAAAATAAAAAATAAATAAATAAATTCGTTATATTATAACCAAGAATATACTTGCTGTTCAAATCTCAAACTATTATAGTTTGTCACGTCCAAATTCCAAATCCCAAATTCGAGCTAAATTAATCTCTAAAAAACTTTATTAATAATCTTTATCTAACAAATTAAATATATTCTTATATTGAATATATTTACAAAGTATCAAAACCATTATTTTTTTCATTTAATTTTTTATAAATAGCAATTGTTTTGGGAGGGTTTAGGCCAATTTTTTGACGAATAGTTACGCAACCAAAATTTAGAAATGCTTAGGGTCTGGATTTACACATGCGGCGAGAAAAATTGAAAATCAATTGCCCGGTACTAACTTGTACTTTTTTAGTGCGTAATGTTTTTCATTGATATATCATTGCAAACTTTATTTACAACTTTAGAAAAGCGTTAACTTTTTTACTGTACAATGTAACGCCCGATGATCAATTTTATAGTAAAATACATATAAAATCCTTTTTAGGAAATTTTGTTATTAGAAAAAAAAACTCGAATTTTTTTAGCCCCGGTGAAAATTATACGTCATAAAATATAAATATCAAATTTTCTAATCATATAAAATTAAAAAATATTTATTATTAAAACTTTGATTTTTAACAATTTTAAAATTTTGAATTTTTATTATGTTTTTACTATGTAAATTTTGTAAAATTTAATTGTAAATTTCGTGTTATATTAAAACTTATATTTTTTTATAATAATAATTTTTTATTTTATATTACCTTTAAAATATAATAGTAATGCTATTAATAATTATAGTTAAATTTTTTTAAAAAAAGATTTTGAAATTTTATATTTAATTTTAAAGTCAAATTTACAAATTTTATATGTTTTACATATAAAATTTTGAATTGTAAACTTCATAAATTAAAAAAAAATCAACCCAATTTGTTTAGACCGATGAAACTCATATATTATAGAATATAAATATTGAATTTACCAATCATATTAAGAAATTTTTCTTTAATAAAAAAAAAATAAAAAAAATTAACTTCTATATATTATATAAATTTCAATTTTTTTTATGTTTTTACTATAAAAAAATTATCGGGCGTTCCTTTGTTCCCCACTGTACAAAAGAATCTTGAAAAGCTTTCAAACCCGATATACTTAGCTTAGAAACAATTGCTTATTAGACCGTTCAACAGAACAAAAGTATGTAATTAAGATCGTTTTTTTAAACTGTTTTATTATATCAGATATCGAATTTAATATATAGTTATTGACTGCTTCGCATTCATATGATTTAGCAGATCTTACGGCATACACGTTCTTTATAATCACAAAGAGAGCTAAACCAATTTAGTTTTAGTCTAAATTCTTGGCATAATGATTGTGAGAAATTAGCATTTGATAGTCTAAATAATGATTGTGAGAAAAAAATCTAATTAGCATTTTGATAGTCTAAATAATGATTGTGAGAAAAAAATCTAATTAGCATTTTGATAGTCTAAATAATGATTGTGAGAAAAAATATTATTAATTTAAGTAAATAAAAACAAAATTCGATCATATTCACATGATTTACGTGTACGTATATGTTTAACTGGAACAATGGCAGTAAATCTTTTTTTGGATCCGGCGTAAAAATATTTAAAAATATAAAATATTAACTCGATGATATATTTTTAGAAACATTTTCTACTTAATGCAGTAATGAACAGCTGTGATTTATTAGTACGTAGAATTTTTATGCAGTATCTAAGTTAATGTACTTCTTATTTCATGAATTGTTACTCGGCTAGAAAAGTGTCGCAATGTAAGGAAATGCAGCTTGCAGTTTATCTAATCAAAAATTAACAGTGCTTGTAACGCCAACATTATGGCTTACTTTATTTTATTTATTGTTGTTGTACCTGAAGTTGCAGCTTCAGGGTTATTACGATAATCGATGTAATCATCAAATTGTTGAAACTCAAGCAAAGCTGATATCAACCCAATTTTTATTTGGATACACTAATTTTCGTAGTAATAAACCAAGGTCCAAAGTTTCTCGAAAAGGAGGGTAATTATTTTTGAATTCAGACCAACGTCATATATAAAATTGGCCCGGGTTCAAAAATAATTACCCAGGATCATTAAAGATTTGTAGCCGACCTACATAGGCTTATCAAGTTTCATTGTTACCGTATTATCGTATTACATAGTAACCCCTCATCTATAATTAACTGATAATATAGTATATGAGTGACAGGAAAGAAAAACTTGTAAATTAATTAACCATCGTTCATCTTATCGGACTCAGCCCCGTAAAATTAATCCTGTAATGATTCTAGTTGCTTCGATAAGATGTGTTTGATATCCAACGATTTTTTTTACCTCTTAAATAGATAATAAATATGTTCAAGAATCAGATTCGTCAGGGGACTATGAAAATTAATGAATCAATTCACAAGTTTTCTCTCTTCGTCATTCATCTATTTTTAGTTTGATAAATTTTTGGTTGGAAAACATTGTTGCTATCATCTGTTTTGACCTAAGTATATTAATCTATCTAAAATTAGTTTAAGGTATCTTCAGTCAAAAACTTCTTACGTAATTATAAACTTAAAAATGTTACCACAAAGTGTATCGCAAGGGATGTCAAACTTAAAATGTTTAACGTACGCACGAACCTAAAAAATTTAAGGTTGGTTAGTTTCTATCTTTAGTTAAAATTATCAAGATATAACAGGTTACCTACACGTTGGTCCTTCAATCGTATAATTTTTTTGTACTCAATCACAGGAATGAATTTATTATATAAATAAAAAAAATATATTTATTAGATCATACGTCAAATCTATTGTAGTTTATTCTTGAATTACTATAATACAGTAATAGGGATATCACAACCAAGAAATCGAACAATTGCATATACACAAATATAGAAATCTATATATTTATTCAATATATGCCTTAACGTCCTTACACAATTAATCATATAGAAAGAAAAAAAAAGTAATTAAATATTATGTTATTATGTGGAATAATATCATGGTTTACAAAAAGTTAATGGACCATCTACTGTATGTTCAAACAAGAACTTTGATAAATGTAGTTAATCTAAACAGTAATATGTCGTCATTTATGATAACCGTGAAATTAATTCATTGACGTACTGATCAAAGAGAGGAACACTCTCTTGAAACTTGGATCCACAAAAAGGAAAAGCATCGATTTCATCGATAGGTATTTCACCCTCACCAACAACCCCTTCGTCGTCACCCTCACCAACAGCCCCTTCATCGTCAGTAACAACGATATTTTCGACGGAATTTTCATCGTTGTCTTCGATGTTATTAGAACTTTCATTGACCGAATGTTCGTTTTCGACGTTACTTGAGCCTTCGATGGTTGAATCAGTGATAGAACTTTCATCATCTTTTTTGATGGTAGTGACCGAATCAACTTCGTTTTTGACGTTATTATTGGAGCTGCCCGCAGTAACCATACTTTTGTCGCAGTTTTCAATATGATGATTTGTTTCGTCGTTTTCTGCTGCTTGGTGATTATAAGAGGTCATGGTATCCTTTTTGTTTGTTTAAGCGTAAATAATGAGGAGCGTAAGGTATTGAGGGATTTTTTTTTTTTCCTTATTATTTTGTTCGTTTCTTAATTTTGTGTTTTAGAGGTTTTTTTTTTTATTATTTTATTCGTGTTAAAGTTTTGCGTTATTATTTTCTTAATTCTGTGTCTTAGAGGTTTTTTTTTTATTATTTTATTCGTGTTAAAGTTTTGCACTATTATTTTCCTAATTTTGTGTCTTAGAGGTTTTTTATTAAGAGTAAACGTCAAAAAGAAAGACCCCTAAACTAATCGAA